>JAZGTJ010001017.1:0-68309 GCA_036877575.1 Botia almorhae
TAAAAATCTAGTCTAGTTTAGCAAAGCACTGTACTGTGTGTATTAAAAATCTGAGCACTGAACATTTCAGCTTTGCCAGGGTTTATTTAGTGCACAGTTAACACACTGACTCTTCCTTTCTGCAGGCGTCTGTAATCTGATCGTTTTTTTACCTGTGCAATGGAGTAATCTGATGAGTTGGCAGCCTGCAGTCCTTCATTGCCAGAGATGCCAACCCCCACATGGGCGGTCTGGATCATGCCTACATCATTGGCTCCATCTCCAATAGCCAAAGTGATTACCTTCACCTGCTTCTTCACCATCTCCACCACCTCAGACTTCTGCAGCGGTGAAACCCTGCACA
Organism: Botia almorhae; assembly: GCA_036877575.1. Classification (NCBI taxonomy): domain Eukaryota; kingdom Metazoa; phylum Chordata; class Actinopteri; order Cypriniformes; family Botiidae; genus Botia; species Botia almorhae. The sequence continues at coordinate 344 of JAZGTJ010001017.1, forward strand.
GAAAAAACAGTTTTTTCAAACTGGAGGTCTTCTTAAGATGTGAGGTTAGTTTTGTTGGCGCTAGCCAGAGATCCAATTTTCTTTAGCTAACGCTTTGATGTGGAATAACAAATTTTGTTTTAAAATATTTTTCTACAGATGAAACTTACATTTCCATTTTTAACAAGGATATAAATGAGTTTTGCAGCATAATCACAGATTTGTGATGGTGCCTTTACAGAGAAATCTGATTAAGCTATTTTTCTTGTTCCCAGTTATTGGTGTTGACAACCATTTGATTTCTTGCCCATCTGTTGTGACCCCTACAGCTGTGTTCACTTCTCAACTTGTTTTTTTTAAGAGAGGCTATAGGAGCACTCCAAACCTTTCCCGCCCAAATGCATCATAAGAAGTACACAATGTTTCTAAATAGGAACTCGCAACAATTCTAAAGAAGTGCCAGTAAGAGTATAATATAATTAAACTAACATAAAGAGCTAACATAATTAAACATCCAGTAAATAAAAGAAGTGATAAAAGTTTCTTTCAATAAAACTATCTGCCAAATGCATGTAAAACTATTTTTTTTTCTTCATTTTTAACTTTATCAAAGCCAACTAAAGCAGTAAACTAAAATTCTTTAAATAATAAACATCTTTATGAGAGTACAGCTCTAGCAGGAATCTATGAGGCTCTGGGAAGTTCTGCAAAACATGCATTTGGCAGACGCTTTTATCCAGAGTGATTTACAGTATTCAAGCTTTACTTTTAATCAGTATGTGCATTCCCTAGCAATCGAACCCGTGACCTTGGCGTTGCTAGCACCATGCTGCAGCAGTTGATCCAAAGTAAAGCTACACATACCAGCGGAGGGCTGCTGCATATTACAGCACTGAATCATCTGTGTCAGCGAATACAATTAAGTCTCGCTTTCGGCTAGGAAAGCTCCTCTGAGGCTTACCCTCGACTCAACGCTCACAGGTCATTCTGTAAGCAATGAACACAGAGTGATGTAAGGCTCTCCAGTGAACAGGAGATTGCCCCCGATATGGGAGGAGACCCCCAGAGTCAATTTAATGTTAATTCTTCTACAGGAGAAATCTGTTCTCTTCAGGATGTAAGTGCGGCCATACATGTGTGCGTGGCAAGTGTAAACAGACCAGATAGATTACATCAAGCCTTCCATAATGGCTATGGCACCTGTGGATGCACTGGATCTGGAAATTGACACTGATTTTTGGCAGTTCCTTGTCACGCGCAATTGGTTACTCATGTTTTTCTCATTTCTGTGTAGCGTTTTGTGGCCTGCTTCATTAAAGTAGGTGCGCACACACACGCTTTGACTCCATCCATACCTGACTGACATCTTGACTACAATCTACTATTATAAAAAATAACACTCATTAGCAAATTGCTGCTTTGAGAGCTAGTATAATTATGTTTATTGGGAAGGTTGTGACCTAAACGTAAGGTAATTTGTTCCTTGAACAGCATGGCGATGATCCTTGTAATTTTTACAGTACAAAGAAAAGTACAAAGTACAAAGAAATGACCAGTGATGGCGTCAGTTCCCTGGAGGCCAGATAGTCTTAATAACCTACACAAGGCATATTAACACCCACCCATTTTGTATATGAAAAAATTATCTCATGGGTATCTTTCACTTTTTCTTCTATATTAAACAAAATTTGACCTATGCTATTTCAGACTAAAGTATTATTAAGTCATTCCATTATTAATTATTATTATTATTAAATATATAATTTAACAATAATATAATTATTATTATATTATTAAATCATTAAATCATCAAATTGTTAACCTAAAACAGAAATAGTTTCTAATGATTATTAAAAAAATTATTTTTCAGCACTCAACAGTTCTCTGGATTTACCTGCAGCATATCACAGCCTTGCATGAAAGGGCCAGGTCCAGAAAATACTGCCGGGCCCCGAAGGTGAGCGCATACTTCAGTGTCTTTCCATCAATGATAAGAGCAAAGTCATTCTCTTTGTGCAGAGCTTCTCCCAGCATGCCACAGTTATGGCTAAGGGTCTCCCTCGTACCCTGCAAACAAAACATACAGTACACAAAATAACAGCTGAGTTTAGATTTGTATTATGAATTCCTCTACACAAACTGTAGTTTTAAATGAATTCACTGCTATCCAAATTATTGTAAGAATAATGATAAATAAATAAATAAATTTTGTTTTAAGGCCCTATTTTTCATTTTGGAAAATGCCACCTGGGCAAAACCTACACAAGCAATTACAAAGATTGAATCTATTCTGACAGGAATTTGTAATGCTATTAATCATAAAAGTGTTCACATACTTCTGATGAGACACCCCACATGAGCACCAGTATAATTTACTCCTTCTTCCTCGTTGCCAATGTAATCAACCTCAAGAATAACATGAAATTTCACATACAGAGCACCAGACACTTTTGAACATGAGATTTAGGTCTGTTTATTGTCAATGCACAGGCATCAAAGTGAGAATGTGCATATGGCATGCCTCATTACAGAGAGAGCAGTGCTGGAGCTGGGCGTGATGGTTCGTTTGTTAGAACAAGGCCTTTCAATGGCCATGACCAGGAAACACAATGGCATGGGAATTTACTCTAGTACTAGCAAAACCGCAGATCTCTCTCTCTCTTTCTCTCTCCCCTGAAGTTTGAACAGAATCGGAGAGAGCGCACGTCTGGGCTTATGTGTTATTTTGAAGGAATGTCCTGCCCAGCTGCTTGGGCTCAAAATGGAAGCCAGGAATATTTCTGTGTGTTGATTAAAACCTGCAAGATCTTAATCAACACTGACTAGGCCAGAGAAAAATTATGCTCTTTGACTTGACCTGACTGTTGTTTTATACGGGTTTTAATGGTGAAGACTGTACTTTCAGCAGAAAATCTACTTCTGTAGTAAGAGGCTGTTATTGTAAGGATTCAGGATGTGTGGGAGGACGATCCCATGTTTGGATTATGAATGTTCAACTCTATAATTTCCCATAAAAATTCCTGCCTCTCATGTGTTGGAATGATAGGACCCTCATAAATGTGTTCCACATTCTGAAGTGGAGGAAACACCCTATACCTACTAGGTCCTACAAAGGAGTGTGAGAGTAAATGCAAGTGAACAAAGAGAGAGACAGAGCAATACGATGAGTCTGTAAACATGTTTGTGGTCAGACTTCTCCTGCTTTACATATAATCTCAGATTCAACGAAGTGAGTATTCACAGTCTGACATATATGAGAATTGTGGGTAAACAAACTAGCATATGTCCATCTGCAGCTGTCCACCATGTTTCTGGCCTTACATTCCATTGCCATGAAGACCATGACACTGCAGATACACAACAGAAACAAGCCTTTCTATATCCAAGGACTAAATTAAGGCCTTATAAAAGCATGTTTTGGAGAATACAACTAAAGGCTTAAAAAATAACCAAAGCAGCTCACGAGTCTTCAACACCCTAGAAAATCACACAAAGTACAGAAACATACTATATACAAGTGAAAGCATGAAGGCAAACACATATGTATTGCATTCTTATGTGCTGTACAGTACAGCAGGGATTTGTTTCTCATACTGTAGGTCATATGGCAACCGTTTGAGGAAAATATTAACAAGTTATTTAAATTGTGTTAAACTACCAACTTTTTTAAAGCTAGTTATCTGAACACACATTCTGATTAATAGAATAGACAATTGAATGCACGTCTATCACTGCATTGGGAACTGAGCTTTGCCTGCCACAAATGTAATGCACAAATACACATTAAGTGTGTATAATAGAGACGTGCAATGCATCAGCCACGCATTCATCTCTGTGTTCTTGTTTTATTGGCATAGCGTGTGCTGGAGAACATGGAGCTGGACTCATCCAGGCATTTCCAGGGTCAGACTGGGCTGTAGGAAACACATGCAGGAAGATCTCCACACTGCTGTCTGATACACATTAAAGCTACAGTATAAAGCAGACCTCACTACTAAATTGCCCAAAATCGACCAAAATTGTGTGTGTGTGTGAGAGTGAGTTTATATATACTGTATGTTGAGGGGGTCAGATGCCTAAGGGGAGTGAGATTATACCTTGGGGACCAACCAATCCTCTGCTGGCATAACAAGGCTCTGAAATCCAAGCTGAAAGGAAATATTTAGAGAGAGGAGCCATGGGTTTAGAGAAAGACAGAAAGGGAGAGGAGAGTCCTCGTGTTTTAGAGAGAGAAAGAGAATGAGTGAAAAAGAAAGACAAGAGAGAGAAAGAAAGAATACTTTTTGCAGCTGCACTGCAAAAATGTGGCATCCATCCTCATTCATCTGTAGGTGTGTGTGTTTATCCTCAGCGTACACATGTGTGTCTATACAAGTAGTGTGTAGTTACATTTTAAATGTAAACAATTAGCAGGCATGTTGAGCAGTCACGCTCTAGCAGTTGAGCTACATTATTTATATATATATTACACACACATATGTGTAAATATATTAAATAATAAATATATTAAAAGAACCATCACACTTCAACACCATATACACAATGTAGAATCAAACAACAATAAAAACTGCTAATGAAGACTATGAAGTGGACAGATAAACCAATTTCTACATTCGCTTACAAGTTGTCGCCATTTTCCCATCTCCACTTGACTTAAACTGTCCCAAACAGGCCTGTGTGTTATGGCTGTGCTACCAAACTGGATTGTGATGACTCAAGTGTGTTTGGTTTGCAAGTGGGCAGGAGGCATCAGTTAGGATATACAAAAAATTTCTGCCTCCGCACTGCCAAGATTCAGCAGATAAGGGCTGATTTAGCAGCTTAGGAAATCCTTTTACCAAGATGCCTGGACTCAAGCACGTGAAAGCTGACAATATAAACACAGAGAGGAAGGGCCTTGGCTGGGTCACATGTACTTACCATGGAATGAAGTACTGAAAGATAGTACACTGCAAGTGCAAAGACATGCTTAAGGATGTGAATATAAATACCCAGACAAGCATATTTTTAACTGAAAGAATCAGCTGTCCAGCTTAGGAAGTCATTTGTCTGTCCACACTGAAACTGCTGTGAAATTGCTACTGTGACTGTAAGATAATCAAATCATATTTGATATTTATCAATTGTGATTTAGTGCAGTTTTTGTGGGAAAGTTTTGACTTAATTATGGTTAAAATGATATAACTGAAAGCTTTATTACATTTGCAAAAACATTAAATAAATAAGCACACAAAATCAGGGAACCTAGTGAATATTGGGTGTTTACATTCCACAAAAACCTATGGCCACAGATTTGTGTGGGCCTGTCTCCTCTAGCGATAAAATCAGTGTCAGTGTAAGACAGCTTGCAAAAGGTTATATAAAACTGAATTACATTTTGCTCTAAGAAAGTAATATTACCTCAGGGAGGAAATGCTATAAAAAGTGTGGAACATGACCCTTCAAAGTTAAATTAAAAGATTTTTAAGTATCTCTGTTTTGGGCCTCATTTCCTTCCTCTCTTGTACTCTTCCACACAATCCCTTCATTCTCTTCTTCTTCTTGGTTTATCTGCACACTATAGCTCTTTCATCCACGAGCAGTAGAAGAGACTGTGATCTGCTGCATATTTAATGTGATTATTAAGTCGCTGTTTCTTTGACCCTTCCCACAGTGCTTTGCATTTCCCTCCACTGAGATAATTGGCCCCTCTCTGATGTCCGGAGAAGTCTCAGCCCTTCTCCTCTGGGGTGAATGAGTGGGTTCTTTATTTTCTTTATACATTTTCATCTGTTCATCGCAAAAGGACGAGAGAGACCAGGAGGAAGGGAGGCATATTGTTCCAGTGTTTTTTTCCTGCAATGTGAGAGCACAGCAAATCCCAGAGCAGAGCAGTTGGGAGAGAATTTCACCTTGTTTTCTTTAAGCGTGTGGTATAAGCTCGCGCACGTGCACGTGAGAACACACAGTGGCGTTTGAAACTACAACAACCCGCTTTACCGAGTGCACCTCTCTTCTTTTTCCGTAGCGCCATCTATCATGCTAAATGGCTGTTTGACAGACTGAGAGCCGTCCTTCATCACTTTAACCCCACCCCCCTCACAGCGGGACGCAGCCCCACCCGATCAGGGGTTCCGTTGCATGCGAGAATAGCATGAAATGGTTTCTAGAGCCCTTAACTTACATAGACAACAGACAAGACTTTCCCTGCAGGGGCCACCTGACCTGCGTGTGCATTTCAAATGGTTTCCTTCTTTTAAAGCGGATTGCATAGTCAACCGAATAGATTTTCCCATCAGGGAGTTTTAGACCTGTATTGTGTGTATGAGAGAAATCCCAAACCCCTGATTCAAGTACATGACCCACTCCTGTCTCTTAAACGGCACCATGTGAAGCAACAACATCTCTCTTTCTCTCTCCCCTGTAAGCCCCATCTGAACAACACATACAGCGGAGAGCACCTAAAACACTGCTTTTAATTTTGAAACATTTGAAGCGACGAATATAAATTAGATTTTAGGCCACTAACAAATAAGCAAATTTATGGCTGTTAAGGCTTTTGTACAAATGATCAGATTCCCCTGCTTTCGTTGAAGCACACATGATGCTCTTTGAAGCTTTCTCAGATTTTACTGGGATAACATAGATCATCAGGTTTTGTGAAGTCCATGCCAGTTAGAGTGCTTACTGCTTTTAAAAAGCAAAAGGAGAACATATAATCAAAAAATACTGTAATTTTTGTTTTTTCAGTTCAACCTTTAACGCAGTTTGTTGACAATCGAATTTTCTTTTTCAATTACAAACAAGAAAAACAGAAGCATTTGCACTACTGTTCTCAAATGTTTCGATCCCATTGTATCACTCTTTTTTAGAGAAAAAAGGGAGACAACACACAGGGAGAGAGACAAAGACAAAGAGAAAGTGAGAGAGAGAGAGAGAGAGAGAGAGAGAGAGAGCAGAGTCAGAAGGTGAATTCTCTGGATGAAAACACAATCTGTAACTGCTCTGAAGAGAAGCACACTGGGAATTCTGTCACATGCTCTTGTGTAGTGTGGGGCTGAAGCGATCTGTCAGCTGTCATGTCATTTCATCTCCTCACACAGCTTGTGTTACAAATGGTGACGTCTAACTGCTTTTTCAAATAAACATACACCTCCATTCAGATACTTACATCCAGGGTGTCCTCGTTTATCACCAGCAGGCCCATGTTCTTTGTGAGCAGTTTGCAGGAGTGTCCTTCAGAAAAAAGAGAGGAAAAAAACTCATTATTTAAACGTCTCACTGGGCCCCAAAACATATGGTATGTTTGCAGGGAAACACGCCTCGCTCGACATTTAAACAAATGATAAATGGATCGCCACAACATTTCAACAATATATCAATATCACCAAGATGTGACATAATGTGTAACCATGGCAACAGATGAATGTTATGGCTAACTGGCAGAGTGAAATGCATAATCTGTGATTAAAGTTTACAGCAGACATATTCTCCCCCATCTCATTGGTTTAACTTGCGTCTTCGCTGTTTGTATGTGATCAGCACTGGAAGGCTGACAGTGAGCTCTCTCTGCCTGATATAAAGCATGACACATCCCATTATCCAGGATGCAACAAAACTATCTGCTGCTGCTTAATGTGTTTCCGATACCTAATGTGTCTCTTATTTGTAGAGCAGTGTCCTTGGGGAACAGTGTGTTTGTGTGTGTGTGTGGATAGAATTAAATGACAAGAACACTGATGCTTAATAGGGGTGAGTTTAAATAACTGGATAACAGTAGCAGTAAAACTGGATCATGTTCTCTATTGTGTTTTATATCACCTGAAACTATGTTCTGAGTGGTTGTTATGGCATTGTTTGAGTGTTGTCAGGTGGTCTAGGACATCTTAAATCAAATTAACCCACTATCATATTTTGCCCCCTAGATATAGCACAGCCTGTCCTTTAAAGTCTGTTTTATTGCTCAACAAGTGAAACTACAATCACATGTCTTTAACAAGCCACAAGATTTTAACGTTTTGTGTCGTGCAGAATAAGTTACAATCTAAAGTTTAATACTTTGAACAACCCCCTAAACCTAAGCATTAGCAACAAGGATGATGCTTGTCTTAGCAATAATGTTGCGTTAGAAAGCATAACCTTACACCTAACAAAGACATACAAACTAAACTGTGAACTGTCATAATACCAAATTTAACCCATAGATCCAATGGAAATAACAGAAAGAACATCTATGTCTATGAGAAGTTTAGCGTTTACACTTCTAAAGGTGACAGCGATGTTATAAAGCTGCAGAAAATTCAAGACTGCATGTGTTTATATTTGTAAGCATGATGGTGTGTAAATGTCTCTGTACAGCCCATTCCTGTCACCATCGAGTTGTGTGTCCTGATTGCAAATTTGCATGTGCACCCAAGTTTTCTTTAGGTGTGGAAAACTGATTTGCTTTCCTGACTGGGACCCAAATCTTGACGTATTTTCCCTGCCTCACTGTGTCCACTGGCAGTCCAACCCCATCTCACCATCTTTTTCCAACCAGGTGGACTTAAAAAAAACTTTTAACAGATCTGAAAGTTTTACACTGTGACACCTGCACGATGCATAACGGACGCATATAAATATGATATGGGAAAGAAGGCATCAAGGTTACACACAGCGGTCACATTGGCTCTGTGCTGCTGCAGGGTGGCTTTTACTTCAGTCTGTTGGCAGTGGCTTTGGGGAAGGCATGTTGAGTTGTTTACATTGGCCGCATGCTGTTTGTTTGGGCTGTAATCTCTGAGGCTTTACAGTGGCACCCAGTGGCCAGAAGCAACAAACCCACAGAAGCAGCAGTAGCCTGTCCTCGGTCCAGCTCCCTGCTTAATGGTCTGATACATTAATAAGGCAGTCAGAGGGCTAGTGTGGAGAGAACTGAAGCTATTTTATGTACTCGGTACACAAGAAGCAGAAAAACAGCTCTTAAGTGCTCCCTAACCCTAACCCAAGATTAAACCAAGCTTGACTTCACCAATGGGGCAGGAGTTCACTGATAGTGTGAGATATGGAGAAAACTTACATTTCTGAATTTGCTGTGGCATTAACATATGCATTTATAAATTATTTTTGACAATTAACATCAAGCTATAATTCATTGTCAAATGGGCCTTAAAAATAGTTTACCCAAAAATAATGTTTCTGTCTGTATTTATTCCTTTCATGGCTTCACACATTCCATAAAATGACCATAGCTAATAAGCTCCAAAAGGAAGGTCATGTGGATTTAGTTTTTTATTGGAGCTTTCTACTCCACAAAAGGAGATCATACAGGTTGGAAACAGTGAGTGGAATTGAATAACGACAGGATTTTTATTTCCTCAATTGCTACAAAATACACAGGACCTCAGCAGTTTCTGCCATGTGGTGACCTCAGAACTTTAAACTGGCAAAGGAGTCTGGGAACCAAGGTTAGCTAGGAGACTCTTTTTTCCATCGTCCTCCATATTTCCACAAATGATAAACTGTCAAACATAAAAATCAAAGCAAACACTGAAAAGCGTGTCTATATTTTACAGCGCACCACCGTCAATCGTAAAGTGTAAAATCCCTTTCCTCAGCGCGTGTATGCTTTTGAGTCCCACCACAGCTGGCTGGTGGGAACAATGGGCTGATTCAGGATCAGTGCTGGTAGGTGGCCACAGGTTACGCTCTGTTAGAATCTGTTTTTCTGACCATAGCTTTTAACGTGAGGCTTGTTGAAAGCCACATTCGTAGATGTGCAGCTGTCCAGCTAATGGGATACGTCACATCACAGGGAAATGGGGGGGGTACCCTCACCTGCTATGAGAGCTGGTGGTGGTCCTAAGGACAGTTTAGAGCAGAGGGAGTCAAGGGCATGTGCGTTGCATCAGTTTTCACATGAGGAAAGAAACCAAACACCACATACCTGTTACACAGCTGGTCAGGAAGGGGTGTGTTTGTTTGGGTGGAAGAGAGGGGATGTGGATTCTGTATATTTTTGATCATTTAAATGAAAGGAGCAATACTGAACACTGTGTGTATTACAAAAAAAACACTTGATATTAAACTAATATCAATTTAACGTCACCTAACTAGTATTGACAACTATGTTTAAGCTGTACATAATGTATAGAAGACAACTGTCCCCGCCTAATAGAGCCTGATATTGTCCAAAAAAAAAGACCAAACTCAACAAGATAGTTCAGCAGATGTGGAAGACACTTCAGCCTGTACCATCAATAAAAATGTATGTATATGATGTATATGAATGAATGATGTAAATGTATATGAATGAAATGTATATGAATAATCCACAGATGTACTCTCACCTATGTTGATGGCAGTCTCCTGTTTGTCTCCAGTGAGGATCCAGATCTTAATGTCAGCTTTCATGAGGGTCTCAATGGTTTCCGGGACTTTATCTTGCAGTTTGTCTTCAATGGCCGTGGCACCCAGCAGCTGCAGGTTCTGCAGAGAGAGAGAGAGATAGAGAGAGATACAAAACTCGTCAATACAAAAGAGACACAAAATCTCATTCAGGAGCAAAGCAAACACTGGTAAATAAAGGCAACCTACCAGTGAGTTCTGTTTTTAAAGAGCTATGTAAAAAATCCTACAAATCCACCGTAAGAAACATTCATTAAATGTCACATAAATAAGTTAAGGTGCTTTTAAATACTACGTCTACCTAACAAGTATCAACTTATAAACAAAGTGCCACAACCTCCACCTGCTGGTTGCGTATTGTAATTACACCTGTCAAACCAGAGGCTTTTTTGTAAAATGATCGATTTGGTCCATTTGCTCTAAAAAGTTGGCAGCGCTTCCTCAGCTGGTGATTAACGATATTGGTCGGCCATGTTTGACCAGCACTTCTGGCGTCCAGCTTTCCACAGGTCCACCACTGTGCTGTTCTTATGGTTTGTACCTAATCGTTTACACTTCAGAACCCATATGCACAAAACCTGGCCCACATTGGTCAAACTAAAGCTGTATTTGTCTACAGAAGTGTTCTGGAAAGTACCAAATTAAAACAACATAATGAAGAAGACAGCACTGCTGTATAACCTGCACAGGGTCCTCCGATTTCCCTTGACTTTTCCTTTGCACTTGCCTCTGACTGGTTAAGAAAACTTCTAAGGGGCTTCAAGATGACTTATATAAAACAATAAAACATGCATTGAAATAAGCTACTAAAATAACTACAATCAAGTATGTCAAGTTCTGGAATATTTTAAGTAGATATTGTGAGTGGAAAAACCTTCAAATATTGTTGTGAATAATGAAGGGGGGGCCTTGAATACATAAAATTTAGATCCTAGGCTACCCAGTTGAAAGGCCAATTTAGCATAAAGCGTATCTTGTATTTTACGTTTACGCATAAGGCAAATGAAGGGTGCACGCTCTGTAAGCATACTCCAGTTTTCCTGCACTTAAAAGAACACAGGACACATCTCACCTTTTCAATAAGCTCATAGCTCTCCTCCATCTTCAGGGATCTGTTTTGGAGAGAAGTTGAAGCGCGATGGTGAATTTCCAGCCACTGTTGGTAAGATGATTCGGTTATTTCCGCCACTGCGAAACACAGTGTGCGAAGACCTGGAGAAACACACACAGAAACGGAATACATTAACTTCTTTTAGATGTGCTAATTGGCAACATGTTCTCTTCCTACAAAATCCTCTTATAATCCTTCCCCAAGATGAAAACCCTTTTTTCTTTTTTTAGACTAATACTGACAGCTAGGTGGATCTCCTCTCAGCATGAATTATTCATCGAGAATGATTAAAAACACAAAGCTATTGATTGCTCGAAGTTCTTTTCATACAGCTGTGCTTACAAACGTCCACCAGGCGGCGGTATATTCACAAGCTACAGAAATTGGAGCCCCAAACACTCATACTGCAGCACACCGGTTCATTCAGGCACGCGAGAATCACGTCAGCCTTCACTGACATTCAGCTTTCATTGATCTAGATAAACAGTCTTGATATGACAGGATCTGGCAACCCTTAATCTACACCCGCAGTGATTTGATTTGAATGTGTGTGTGTACAACATACTAATATTTGATTATAGACAAATGTAACACAGAAACCAGATACTAGGCCTGTGTATGAGTGTATATGTGTGTATTTCACCTTCTGTGGCAAATTGTTCCAGGTGTTTTAGGGTGATGTCCTTGTATTTGGAACTGTCAGCCAATCGCTCATAGATCACTGTGTCCTGGAACAAAAAATGGGGCATTATTCTTCTGCTCTGCATACTATGTGCTCCCTAAATGCAGCATAGTGAAAATAGATTAATAACACGTGCAACGAATTCTGCAGTCATTCATTTTTTGTCATGAACACATTCATTTACAATAACATATTAACATTACATCTGGTTGTGCAGATGTAGCTGGAGATGTAGTTAATCAGAAAATGATAATTGTTCCCTCATTTACTCACCTTTATGTTATTCCAAACTTATACGACTTTTTGCTTCCGAGGAACACAAAATAATATATTTTCAAGTACGATGGTAACCACACAACTTTGGAACCCATTGACTGTATGGACACAAATTCACTGAGACATTTCCCAGAATATGTTCTTTTGTGTTCCACTGAAGTACAAAGGGTGAGTAAATGATAGAAATATTTTTATTTTTGGCTGAACTATCCCTTTAAGATATGACATGTAAGGGGAGCGCAGATGCAGCGTGTAGGTGTGTGTCCAGGGTTCAAAAATAACACTGACAACTGAAAGTAAAAATACATTTTGGTGACTCAATTATAACTTCAATCCACCAGTAGCTTTTTATCATCCCTGAAACACTGCATGATTTAAATAAAATTTCAATAATGATAACCTGAATCTAGCTTACATAGTCTACTAAACAAAACATTTCAATTGTGCCACTATTAACAGGTGTGGCACAGAATTTATTTTAAAACCTGTGTGTGTGTGTGTATGTGTGTGTGGTGTTGTCTGAATTCACACTAAGCAGCAAGAGAACTCGAGAGTTACACCTTTGGGCTGTGAGCGTCTGGTGGCTCTCTGTTACCATAGCAACAGACAGATACTCACAGCTCCTTTGCAATAAAGGCGGATCTTTCCTGATGGTGTTCGCATGATGACTGACATCCTCTTCCTGGTGCTGTTGTGGGGGTAGGGGTCAGACAGAGAACAGCACCACCATCATTACTAATCACAATCATTGACACCATCATTGCTATGAGGAAGGATGGTGTTGTAATACAGCAACATTATCATAAAGTTTTTGAAAACGTGAATGGCAATAAGAAGACGAATGAAGAAAAAAGAAGAAAAATGTGGCTTGTGCCGTATCATTTTACCTTGTGAATTCCAAAACGTGCAGCAATTCGTATTTCTCCTCCTTTCCTAGCTGTAAGAAAGAGATAATCTCTTATTTATTCTGCTAGAATCCTTGCAAATGCTTTGTCAATACATTATCATGGCAATAAACCACATCTGAACTGAATTTTGAGAGTGAGAAGGAGAGAACGAGAGAGATAGAAATATAGTGTGTGAGAGAGAAATACAAAACATCAATCTCACCCAGGAATCAACAGCATGCGATTTAAAATCTGTAATTTTGTTTAAAAGTATTCCTGCATGTTTTTTTCTATTTAGCACACCGCAGACAACAGTAAAAGATTGTGACATTTGTGATTTATATGTTGGTTGAAATATAAATTAATCTATCAGAATATATGGCAAAGTATATGGTTTTAATAGTCATATATGGATCAAGAAGCTTTTTGTTCATATGGTATTGTTATGCCAGGAAGGACCTAATTGGGCCATGATAGAAAGTGTTCCGGAAACCTGTTTGAAAGCAGTCGTTATTGTTTTAACTGTTCTGTATTGATCAGACATTGTATCATTGCATATGGTGAAAGCAAGCAGGTCATTCCACCTTATGGAAGTTAGCAAAATTATAATGTGGATGATGTGAGATGCCTTGCACTTAAAGACCCAAATTAGACTGTTATAGCAAGATTTGTCCCCTTCCTGTCACTGCCATCAGATTAACCAATTGCAGCAGAAAAGTGTGACTTCTCGCTTCCAGCTTCTAGAAAACAGCAGCGTTTCTGTCTCACTAATTAAATCTTCACACTATGTTTCTATTATAAGCCCTGTATTAATATCTAAAGCACAACAGCTGTATCTCTCACTATCTATTCAAGTGCTGCAAAAACTCACACTTTTGTCTTTGCAACTGAGAAAGTAGTAGAGAGACACTTGCATCTGCAACTTCATCACTTGTTCAATTGTTCAATGCTCCTTTGAGACATTGTGCGGGCGAAAGAAAAACATCCAAAACTGCAGAAAAACTGCTACAGTGTGTCTCTCCTCAAAGCATTTATTTAAAACATGCAGTACAGAAGCCATTGATTTTATTAAAGGGGGATTATGCAGAAGAGTACAGTTTTCTGCAATGCTGTTTAAATGTCACTATTTGCCAACAACACTGGAAATGTATAGGCTGAACTGTGCTATATAATATATATACATAACTGTACATATATACATACATATGTGAGGCAAGACTATCTATTTACTTGACCAATAACAAACGTTTAGAAACACTATGTGTCAGCTACACTTCACCTTTAAAAATACATATTCACAAAGTATTTTTGTAATAAATAGTGGTTTAATAAAAAGCACATTCAAATATGGAAGAAAGGAAATGGTAAGCACAGATCATGAAAAGGGTCATTTAATTCAGAAAGGAAAAATGTTTTGTATTCATTGTCTGGCTATAAAAATGCAGTTAGCGCAGGTCTGCAATAGCTTCCTTTGTATCATACATTATAATAAGTAAATAATAGATCTGTTGAAGTGGGACTACACTATACAAATTGCCTGTAATAGTCCTTCAGAGTGTAAAGTGTGAGTGAATTATGCAGCGTGACAGAGGGTGAGTCATGTTCCCAATGCGACTCATCATCTATTCCCATAATGTCTCTACTTACCGACTCCACGATAACACAGTCTGGAGTTCTTCCAGAGAACACAAAGCCCAGGTTCTGTGCTGCCCGTACCAGAGCACCTTCATCTGAGGAACCAGAAAGCATTCGGTCAGAGCCAGTGCTGGTGAAGTTGCTTTGGATAAAAGCCTTCACTAAGTTGAATACACTGAGGGTTTGAGTGGACAAAAATCTTTTTTGGCACACCTGACCCTGGTGTCTGATTTCGAGTGGTCAGATCAAATTTCTAGCATTTGGCATGTACACTATGCAAATGTAGTGAATAATAAGTGACAGAGTCAAAGGGCTTGAGACAGTCAGTCTTAATGATCAGATTTGGAAACCAAACTTAACTTGTGTGAGCAAAGCCTAGTTGACCATTAAAACTTGCCATTCCCTTAGATCCTCTAATCCGTTTGTACAATCACTGGTCATTACACTGGCCTAGCTTTCCTCTTATCTTAAACATAGGCTATACTATGCAATGCACATTTTCTCATATGGAAAATTAAAAATTAAACCAGCATTAATTAACTGATCTGTTCCTCCGTTTTTGTAAATGTCTTCTGTAAACAAATGATGTAAACAACATAATTAAATGCATTGGTACAGATCAGCGACGCTGATTTCGGTCTCAGCGCAGTGCTGATTTTTGCCATTTAAATGCAAATCAGACCTATTGGACATAGAAACAGGAAATGAAGAGCAACCAGTAGCTGCACTTCCTGTTTCCTTTTCACCATAGCATTGACTAAAATTCCACACATGCTTGTTATGCCCAGAGTACTTTACCTGCTGTGTGGAATTAGTGTGGAGGCTCATATTATCCTTGTGTGGAGCAGTTTCCACATTTATTCCACGTTTACAAATGAATTGTACACAATGTAAATGTTTGTTGTTTTGACGTGATGAAAACAGTCGCTCTGACCTGGTGATGCAGCCTGGTAGGTGATCCTGTCATCAGTACGTTCGGGGACAGCTGTGTGACAGATAGCCATCATGGTCATGAACTCCATAATGACAGGAGCAGTGGGCTGTAGAGATCAAAGAAGTGAGAAAAAACATGAAATGAGAAAGCAATCATTTAAGGGCGCTTAGAACAACAAAGAAACTTGTATACTTTGTATCCAATTTGATTAGCAACAATTCAGAACAGAGGTGTTCATACATAAACAGCTATTTAAAACACAAGAACTGGACACAAGGACAGGTGTGTTATTTTCCAAACAACCGAGTTCTGACTTTTGCCTCAAAAAAACGAGTGAATAAAAACTTTTAGACTTGCAATCTGGTCTCTAAATATCGCAACCAAAAAGCAACCACTCAGAACCCACTTTCAACCACCTAGCAATGCCCTAGCAACAAGCTAGAAACACTTAGCAACTGCTTAGCAACGTCCTGACAACCATCCATAACACTTTAAGAGGGGCACGCTTTATATAAGCAAGCAGCCAATTACCTGTTTTTAGGAAAATCCAGTAAAACTGGAACAACATATTGAGTGAATATGTTTAGACAGTAAATCAGCTCATGATTTTTTAATAAATGATTTCCGTAAGCATTGTTCTGAGCCTTTTGATTATAATTAGTCTTCTTAAGTTTCATTGTCCTCATGTCATTCTTTGATGAGCTCTATTGACAGATAACAAAAGATTCTACAAAAGAGGATCAAAAGTCATTTGAATGGGCACAAACAAAGGCAGGAGAAGCTCAGGTGGCTGTGATGACTACTTTGCCTCCGGTCACTCAACACCGTCACCTAGGCGACCCTGCATTTAAAACGTTCTGATTCAAAGTGATGGAGACACAAAAGCCCTGCTGTTTGTGACTGTGACACCTCTGTCAAGTCCAAGGGACTGATGTCCACGTGAGGCTAAAAGATCAGGACATTTACAAGCACATAGAGCAGGACAAACACTTACTGTACCGGACTCGATAAAACATGCACATGCAGCAAACCGAAAAAAGAGCTTCAAATAAACATGCGTCAGCTGTGACACAACAGTGTAAAGAAGCAACACGAGACAACAGTGTCAAATGACCAATGTTAATGCTGTGTTAACTTTAAATATGTTAAAATGTACAAATCCTATCAAGCAGGCTC
The DNA here is from genome assembly GCA_036877575.1 of Botia almorhae. Lineage (NCBI taxonomy): Eukaryota > Metazoa > Chordata > Actinopteri > Cypriniformes > Botiidae > Botia > Botia almorhae. Next base: position 17,389 of record JAZGTJ010001017.1, read on the forward strand.
TGGAACACTTAACATCTTTTAAAATATTCTGTATTTGTAAATAAACAACCCCTGAAATGTTGTTTTATAGTTAGCCTCATCCACCATAGTTAGCCTCATCCACGGCCTATGCAGCTCATAATTACAAATGACGTTTATTACAAATTAAAACAGTAAAACAGAAAAACACTGACAGAAGGCACTAGACACCAATGTAGTTTTGTTTTTAAATTTTAAATTTACTTATTTATTTTGAGTACAAACAGGCCAGATGTGCAGCATAAGTAGTAGAAACAGAGACAGGATGAGTAGAAACATAGACAGGAGGTGTGAGTGTGGGGATATCAGGGCCTGTGTTGACATTTCTGGCTGGCTGGACATGACTGGGCAGCTGTGAGGTCATTACAGTACTTACATGATTGCTTTGGAGGTTTTCCAGTAAGCTGGGGTCATGAAATCCAGTTTCCTCAGTGGACTGAGAGCTGTGACTGCATGTGACAGAGAGACAGAGACAAAAATGTTCTAATTTACAAGCTTTTCTTTATAATTTCTCTATTCTTTATAGTTTCTCTATTTGTAATGAAATTCCTTTTGCCTAATTAAAGAAATGACTTGGTTTATTTGCTTATGCACACATTTTTTTCCAAGAGAAACAAATAAACAATGGGTTTGCAAGTGGATTTATGAAGTGTGAAATGTGGGTTTTATCAGGCTAGAATTCATTGTTTTCAGTCTACATTACATTTTGAATCGATACATTTTGTAAAAAACCCTCTAATGAATAAATACATTCAAGATTTTTGAAAATGTGTCAATTATGTCGATAATTTAAATACTTAAACTATGTATTAACCGAACCATGGTTATCAACAACTACTAATCTTTATACTTACAAGCCTTGTGAATTAATATTAAATGTTACATTTCTTTCTATCCAATTAATTACAAGTTAAGTTTATTACAAGTTTAAATTTAACATTTAGTAATACTTTTAAGAAAACGTTCACATCAAAAGACAGTGTCAGAGAAAACGCTACAGGTGAATGTGTCTCAACACGATGGTGCTTGTGGGTGGGTGACCAGGTTTGAGTTCAGCCTCTCTGCACTGGTAAGTAGTGAACACACACTGCAAGTCGTGAACACGCACGCACCCGGAGCAGTGGGCAGCACGTTAGTGCGCCCGGGGAGCAATTGGGGTTTAGGTGCCTTGCTCGAACCAGCAACCTTCTGATTACTAGCCCAACTCACTAACCAGTAGGCCACAAGTCCCCCCATAAATAATAACGTATTAGAATGTGAAAAGTGCTGTTATGAATGTTTAATATCCTTTAATATCCTAAAAAAATATCTGTTTGATATTGGTCAAACCATAAAGCAGAGAACCAAAAGAGATAACAATAAAGCTTTCATCATTTTGAACATCAGGGAAAGCTCTTGTTTGCATTACACTAATATTAACTCCATCATACCCTGACCTTTGAACCCCACACCCACCCAATTAAAAAGAGTGCTTGCTATTCATGAAGCACTGCCATTGCAGAGAAGACAACCGACACTTTCTCCAATAGTAACATAACAGAATTTACACCTTGCTGACAACAGTGTTTTCAGAAAGGATATTGATTAGCAGGTCTGTGATTTGTGGCCGGCTCAATGGCTCAATGGGGGAGATATCTATGGCCGTATGCTGAACATGATGGTTTTAAGGACCAATCTACATTTTACAATATATAAAACATGGTCCCATATTAGCACAGGTCAGCGCCAGTAGTACACTTTCTCAAACTAGCACTATCTTAGGCTGCAGTGCTAACATCTTGGCAACCTTAGAAATAAGTTGCCTATATTTATCAATGACACCAAAACTGGACCGTAAGAGATGGCAGCCTTTAGCAGGGGAGTTTGGGGGGGGCACTGAATAATCCAAATTTGGAGCTTATGTCTTGTTTATAAACAATTTATTTAATAGTTTCAATGGTTGCTGTGCCATAGGGTGTATTGAACAACATGATTCACTTCACTGCAGCACAAGGTGGTCGGTAGGATTCTCATACACCCTGTTTCAAAGACAGGCAGCTCTCATCTCTTAGTCTCTGAGGCTGTCATGGAGGTAAGAACAAAATCTTAGGCTAGAGGAGAGTGATAATCAAATCTATCACAGTAAGAGAAGCGCATTACGAAGCAGTGCCGACAAAATCTAATTTCCTGTCTCTCACCACCTCACACAGGGTACATGCAGACATGCTCTTTTCACTCGAGGACACACAAAGCTCCTGGTATCCAAACCCAATAAAATGCATTGGCGAAGATTATATTAGTCTAAATGTGCTAGAAGCAGAAAATAAAGACGTTTTGAAACATAAGCTGCGTGTCATGCAACATGAACACTTAGGATCAGTTCTGCCGTGCTGACAGAGCAACTGATATGCTGGGTATTCATACAGATACACAATGACACAGTACATTTCACATTGCACAGATGTGTAGTGCAGATACTATACCTTAACAAAACTGTTGATTTTTCATGCCTTCAGAATACTAGGTAGTCTGGAATGCATGTCCAGCCTGTCCCTGACTATGTTCAGAATACCATTATAATATTACTATTTCTGCAGTTTGTAGTATGCGTACCTCACACAGTACGTTAATTTTCTAAATTTCCTCTTCTGTCATGACTTAGCAGTAATCTCTTTCTTGACACATATGAAAGGACTGTTTTTTACCAATATTATAACTGGACCACTAAATGAAACATGCATGTACTTAGGCAATGCAATTTGAAATGTTTCTTGTACATAATGTGCAGCATTTAACATATTGTTTGCAAAAACCGTAGGCATTGTATAGTGTATACTGCACACTATGCAGTACACTAGAATCTCTTTCTAAACATAGCCTCTGTTATTGGTGATCCAAAGCCCAGCGGGGAAACTGTCTCCATGGAAACCGAATGCAGCTCATTTGCCCATTCATATCCCTCCTGCAATCTACCGCAGTGCTCAACTGTAATAAGCTAATATATATTATAATTAAGATTTCACACATTAAATATATATATACACATTATTGTCTATGTCTATGACATACCACACTGGGCATACCCTATTACAGCTCCCCTGGGAGATAGGGAATAATGTGGTGTTTTGTAAGTGTGTGTGTGTGTGTTTATTAGAGTGATAAACAAAATAAGCAGCAGAGGTGGATGGGCAGAAGGCATATGTCAGTGTTGCTTACACAACTCGCCCAAGACGCACATTTTCATTGTTCCCCTGCACGTGACTCTACCACTCAAATGAAGTTACATGCTTGTCGTGCGGCCTCAATGCTGAGGCAAAGAGCTACTGAATGCATTTCAGTGGATTAGTTAATAAATTATATTCTCAAAAAGCTCGGACTAGTCGAATCAAGCAATCCAAACCTCCAGGCCATCATCAATTCATCAATATTTCTACTTTCACATGCAATTTATGCTTTGTAAGATATACTTGACAGATGTATTCGAGGTAGATTTTATTACTGACATTAGATGACTTCTCAAGGGTTTGGTTGTCTGAGTAGCAGCTTCCTGAAAAGGATATATAATCTGTCTATGGCTTTGGCCGTATGTTAAATAAGACTTCTGCAGTATAAAGTATGTATACTGCATACCCCCTAGAAAGTGCTAATGGTTCAGGACCAGAGCTCCTAACACAAAGGTCATAGGCTTAAACCCATGCAGTATTGATGACATGAGTCAAAGAGTTTATCACAGATCTATTTAGATACTTTGACCCCCACTTTGCCCCTTCCACAAAGGGACAGTTTAGGTATCAATTACTACTAAAGTTAAAACAACTATTCTTTAAACCAATTAAAATAATAACCAGTTTAAATAAAAAACATTTGGAAGGAAGAATGCTTGCTGCAAAACGCACATACAAAAAATCATACAACAGCTCATTTTGAATTTACTTTCAACATTCATATCAAACTTTACACCAGATTTGTATGACACTGTGCTGCCAAAATCCACAAAATAAACAATCACATCACAAGCAAAGGGCTTGAACCACATTCTTCACAAGGCATCATGGCAAAAACACATCACACAAGCAAAAGGAAAAACAAACAAACATCCAACAGTGTTGGTCCTTACCAGTCCTCGTCTGCAAAACAACCATCCTCACCTTCAGCTGCATGACTGTTGGGTGAAGTGAAGAGCGTTACAAGACAAAACAGAAGAGAAGGGACCATGTTTGCTCTGCATGTCTGCCACTGTAACTTGGGAAACAGCTGGAAAACTGCTACAAATACAATGAAACTGAAAGTTTGTTTGCACAAATCAATCAGACCTGTTTATGAATCAATACAAGATAAATTTGATATACAACTGGACTTCTTTCAGAGGCAAACATGTTAAGCAAACAAAGACACGTAAATTTAAAAAAGAATGCTTGTGGATGAACTCATATGCATTAAAAGTGCTGCTGATCCAAGATACAGTAAACAACCTTTCACCCATTAAAAATGAATGCAATGGAAGGTAAAGAGATTCCTAGATCAGTACATTAGTACATAGTATTTTTAATGCATATGAAAAATGCTTCCCATGTCCATGAAAACTATCCCACAAATAGATTTTAAACAAGTAGCAGATCTGATAGACTGATGCAAGTGTAAGAAATAGGGCAAGACAATTTTAATTATAAAGATAATTAAAAAGCACAAATGTCTAAGCTAAATCATTAGCATGTTTCTGGCTACACTGTTTCTAAAGAAATGCAAAAGCAGGCCAGTGGGAGAACAGAAGCATTTTGATTGGTTGGTATACTGTGCAGTACCCTAGACTCCATACTGGCTGGTATACTGTCTCTATGTCTGCTGGGAAAGGGACACACAGTCACTACTGCTGTTCTGACAGCAGTAAATTATTCCGGCGCCTTGCTCAGGTCAACAGATTTGCGTGCAGAGGCTTTCTTACATGTAATGTGAGGGGACACTGGTCTGTGTTGTAACCAAGTGTTTAAGGACCAGGCACTTGAAAAATAAAGCCTAAGCAATGTAAATGTTGTGATACCAGTACGTAAAAACACACTATAAAGAAATAAAAAACAACTGTGTGCACTGTAAAAAAACATGATAACCATTCAGCTATTACCATAACCAACCAAAAACCATCACTACTCATGATTTATATTAAAGAAATAAGAAAACAAACAATACATTAATAATGATTTATAATGATTTGTTGGTTTTCAAACCCAAATTATGACTCAAAAAAGAAACCATAAAAAACAAAAAGCAGGTTGACTGGCCATGTACATATTCACTCTGTACCATGAGCCTCAGGGGTCTGAGTCTGTGAAGTACACTGAAACAGTGAACTGCATATCAGTGAAGGGGGACATTGCATTTATACTAATATAGGCCAACACAAGTCCTGCAGGTATTAGACTCCGCTACCTCTTCAGCATCCAAACAAAACAGATTTCTGCAGACGGGCAAATCTGGTCTTTTAAAACAAACACTTTTTAAAAACCATAAACGTCAGTCATATTAGACCCGACGGGAAAATGTTGTACATGTATCCATACATGTGGATATATATACAACAAATACATATTGTATTTGTATACATGTTGGTACATTATATGGCCATTTTACTAGTCCTGTGGGCTAAGGAACGAACATTAAAAGCTCTCATACTTGCCACCATGTCTCTATGAGAGAGCACCCAAGCAACATCTCATCAAATTAATTAACATCTTCACCCAAAGGGATTTTCTTTATTAATTACTGTTCTACTTAATTAGCCATGCACTGTAACACAAGTGGATGGCAAAGAGAGACACAGGGGGGTTGGTCACCCTATTATGAGGATATCAAACTTCTCTTAAAGACATAGTATAATCAGAAAGGAAAATTGTCATCATTTATTCACTTTCTTGTTGTTACAAACCCACATGGCTTAAAAAAGCCTCAGACCCTATTCATTTTCATTCTATAGAAAAAAACAAGCAGAATAAGGATATGAAAACAAGATAACAGTAAATGAAGACTGAATCTTTGGGTCATTTTTGGGGGAACTCCACCTTTAAGGTCCCAGAAAGAATTTCCACATTTCATATGGCACAACACACTACACTAATAGCATTATCAACTATTACTAAAAAAGTAAAAAATAAAACCCAGTGCCACATATAATTAAACCCTTTGTCGCATCATTTGCACAACCCACAAAATTTCCTACTCATACACAGTGATGTCGGTGGTTGGGGGAGAACACAGCATCAAAGAAGATCAAGTTCATTTGAAGCTGATAAAAGACAGCCTTCATATTCATGAGGCAGATGACAGCACCTCTGAAATACAGCCCAGTTCTCCAGCCTCAAGATCCTATGAATACATAAATATGCATTTGTTGCAGTCAACACAGCACCTGTTTAATCTCTAAGCAGTGGGATATCCCTCCTCTACGAAGAAATTAAGAGATGCTTTGGATGTCACTAATAGTAATCTCATGCGTCTAAAGGGTGACAGGAATGAAGCTGGCTCAGTGGTTATTATGTAATTTAGTCTGCTTCAAAGGTCAAGGCTATATATTATTTACATACCAAATTCTGATTGGTCTTCACTTTATTACATCATTCTGTCCAAGCCAAGGCTGCACAAAATCCACATAGTGTGCCATGACAACAGCAAAGTTTAAAGTGCAGCACTTAATTTATACTCAAAAGCTTCTAAAAACCTTTAGCATTATTCCTCTGCTGTCTTACAAGCACAGATATTTCGGGCAACTTTCTTTAAGCATCAGAGAGGAAGTGCTTCTGGAAACCGGGTTCCTTTCATGTGACCAGAGTTTTAATTGCCTTAATTGGATTATTGTTGCTTTTTCGTGGCTAATGCTGGTGCCCTGATTCTCTAGATCCAGCTTTGACCCATTTACCATTTTATTCTGTTAATGGATTGTACTAAACATGAATGTGAATGTTTGGTTGTATTTTGTAATGGCTGCCGTGCTATGCCATAAGATCTGGAATCCTTGGGCAACTAGACGTCCAATAAACTCTGTGATCGCAGTGTTACCTCGCCTGTAAATCGTCTTTCGGAAACTTGGTTCACACATCACTGCCATCGTAAGGACTGTTCGTTGAGAAGGAAAAGCCACATAATATACAATATACACTAATATACAACGCACATCTACTTTTAAATGGTGACATAAAACAATATAACCTAACCCACATTCTAAACAGAAAACTTTCTGCAGTTTTTACAATTTTAAAACAACTTTATATACTATATTTTGATAGCATTTTTACAAACAAGGACGTGCCTAAAAGGAAGTTTTGCTCAGATGTATCAGGTTTTGCTGTCTTTCGGGTACAAATTTGTCCCCAATATATGGTCAAGTAACCCATCCCCCTCCAAACACACACACACACATAATGCAACACAGTAAAAATCAGCCGGACAAATATTCAACTTTCACAACCCTATACAGTATGCTTACAAAAACAATTGAAGCAAAACTCAAAAAATGCTCTGTCTGCTTTTAAACCACACACATGCTCCATAAAAATGCCCCAAGTTAGACAAATAGTCAATCTAAAAGCAATATTTCTATCTGTGCGTGCAAAGACACGAATAAAGGATGTTTCTGTGTGAAAGTCTCTTTTATTTATAGAATCACTCTGGCTGTGCAGGGAAGCGGTGAGGCAGCTGCTAACGAGACAGCCAGGGATGAGATAGCTAAAGCCAGATGTGCACTCTGCTGATTACCAAAGGAATGCAAGGTGTGTGTGTGATTATGTGAAGCAGAACCTTACCCATAGGCCACACCCGCAATGGTACACTTCTTAAACTGCATGACGTTGCAGGTCAGGGTGCCCGTCTTGTCTGAAAAGATGTACTTCACCTAATATTAGGAATTAGATAGCAATAATCAATAGTGACTAAATAATAAAGCTTAATGCACTCACACTAGAGCTTTTTGGTGCAGATTTGATTCAATTTCATAGCTAGCATTATTAGCATCACGTCACTGTTTTCAAATTCATATTCTGCATGAATCAAGAATTGTTTACTGCTGAGGCTAAGGACTGAAAGTACCTGTCCCAGCTCTTCATTTAGGTTTGAGGTACGGGCCATAGCTGGTGTGTTGGTGGCTTCGTACATCATGTCAGTGTCCTAAAACATAGTAAGCAAGGAAGGTAGTATAAATATAGGTAGTAAGGAAGCATCAGTAAATCACAACTTCACAAAACGACAAATGATCAAAGCAAGAGAAAGTAAAGCTTCACTCAAAGTCTTGGTATTCTAAAAATACCACTGCATCTAAAAGTGTGCTGTAAGCTCCTTGCCCCAAATCCAATTTTGTCATCTTCAAATGGGTTATTTTGATAAAGCTCCACTTTCATTCTGGCTGTGACGTTTTCAGGAGTGGCCCTGGAGGTTTAGGCAGTCTGCATTTCAAAGGCAGCAAATTCATCACAGCAGACAGAGTTCCCAAGACTTCGCTTCACACTTACCCAGTTGATGAAGAAAGCTTGGATGAACTTTATGACTTCAAGAGTTACCAGAAGACTGATGGGAATCAGGTTGTTGAATAGAATGATAAAGGTGAGGAAGTTCAGGCCGAAGTTAGCTGCTCCACCATCTGGAAACAGAGGAGCAGGGGGAGGAAGAGGACAGAGTAGTTTTAAGGTGATAAGTGCTTTTCTGAGCTGCGAAGAGCATGATGGGATGGGATGGTTTGAGGGTGGGGTTGATGGAGGACAATATTGCCACAAGCTCATCATATCTACCTTGCAATGTTTCCACGATGCTCCACTAGTGCTGTGTGAGCGTTGTGCAAACGCTAGCAGCGGATAATATATAGCTTTCACACGATTTATTAATTTATATTGGATTTTCCAATTAGGACCTCTTTTACTACTTTTACTACTCTTTTACTAGTTACTCTTTGACATCATAACAGCAGCCTTGGCAACATGTGCAAGATTCCAAGCAACTCATTTTCCCACAATGCACTGGGGTGGATGATCATGATTTCCAATTTAAAACACCAAATTTTATGAAGACAGAAGCACACAGACAAAATAAATATAATAATCAATAAAAACAAGACCTCAGGCACAAGACATATGGCTCACACATAAAGTTAAAGTCAACATGAAAGTTTTTTTTGCAACCCAGTTACTTTTGTAATGCGATATGTCCAAGTGATACAGGATATTCAATGAAAACATGGAAGCAGGCATTGACCGGACTGAGAAAAATGGCCATTTTAATACCAGAATGGAACCAGTCTTGAAAACAACTAATCAGCTGTTTATGTGTTATGTGTGTTTATTATTACACACCACGTTATCACAATCATGCTGATCAGCATTAAATTACTCAAATTACTGCTGGTAAGACTGCATTCCTTACAGTAGTCTAAAACAATGTCTACTGTAAACAGTTATTTAAAAACTGCCTAACATTACCCAGTAGCTCACACCTCCCACCATATGTGCCTTTAGCCAAAGAAAACCTGTTCAAAAGCAGAGCAATTACTACTACTTTTGGATGAAACACAATGTTTTTTTTTCTTTTGGAATAACATGCACCAATGAATCATTAAAAGACCAGGGACATGTATGAAGAAAGTAAACAGGGTTCATTTTGGTCTATTCATGTTGACTTTAAGCATGAATAAAAAGCTTTACCTGGGGGGTCCGCAGAATGCAATAATGCTCTTTCTGAGCGGTTAGGAGAGGAAATGTTTTTCCATATCAAAACACAGAACTAAAGAGGCTGGGCAGTCATAGAGACTATTAACTCATGGAGAGAAAAAGAGGATCTGGCTGGATGTCAGCCAATCAGTCTGGATGTTTCAATGTAAAGGAGAGAGATTCAGTCTCAGCACATTCCCATCATATGGAGCCAGACAGAGAGAGGTCACATTAAGTCACTTTCAAAGGATTGAGCTTTTTCTGCTGAACATTTGAAACATACATAGAAAATTACATTTTCAAAATCAACAGGCATTTGTGTAAGGCGTGTTCTTGGATTAATAAACAGCTAGAGTGCAATGGAATACAGCGTTATGCAGTGTTTTTAAAAATGTTTTTTTTTTTACTTTTCTGTCTGTCTGCCTGCCTGCCTGCCTGCCTCTCACTCATCTCTACAAGCTACTAGTGGTTCAGTGACATCAGGGCAGCAAGGAACTGTACTAAGGAGCACACTGTGAGGTCAGCACCTCTCAACACACCCGTCAGCATTTGTTCTGCACAAAACCTGTTACCTGTTATTTCACGGTCAGGAGTTCAACACTGGTGACTGTTGTTGCAGGTGGTGTGAATGCATAAAAAATGACTGCAACTCAAGTCTTCCAGAGACCCATCTGCATTAAGCCACATGTGGCTATGTCGCTTTACTGAGACATAAGCCAGAGTAAAAAATACATCATAGGGGCTCAAAGTTAAATGAATTATTCATGATGAATAATTACTCATCTGTTTCATGTGTGGTATGCTCAGGCTAATGAGTTGAAGGCATGTATCTGTTGCCCTCAGTGTACGTCTGTTGTTTTTGTGTGAATTCAATATGGGAACCTTAAAGAAATAGGACAGTGTGCTTCCTGTCCTCATTTGTAAGTCGCTTTGGATAAAAGCGTCAGCTAAATGACTAAATGTAAAGAAATAGTTTCCCCAAAATTTGCTTACACCCTGATGTCATTCCAAGCCTGTGTGACGCAAAAGGAATAATCTGCTCATGTCCATTTTTATTAATCTGTGGGTGGAGCCTACTTTAGACTCATCTGTAGACTATAAACACTGCACTATTATACTCTTGGTAATAAATGTCACAAAACCAATTTCTTGTAAATCACAAATCAATGGCACCTCTCCCATTACGGCTCCACTCAGAGGGAGAATTAAAACATAGCAGACTGAACCTCCCACCTTTAGAGGATAAACAATTTCATGATGGATACCTGCTTTATGACCTCACTGTTCCCTTACATGGAGCCCAACATCAATTGTACTGTATTTCCTTTCCAATGATCTGAATGAATGTGAACGGTCGCACATCGATCCGAGAATCCATGACTGTGCTCTGCTAAGACATGTTTCTAAGAACCCATAATCTGTACCAAGAAGGGAACCGTGCAGGCAATAAAACAAGCTCAGATCGATTCAGACACAAACAGCCCCTCCTATTAAAATCAAGAGTAATGTTTGTGGTGACACGTTAATCAATTTGCAAGCTAATAGATTTTACATTCTAACAGATTCTCAGCTTTCGTAATATGATGGTACGAGAAAATTAGTTCAGAGAAAATTTCTTTTCACGTTGCAATTGCCTCCAGCGCTTCAGGCATATGAAATATTTCATCACTGGTCATTAAAAAATGTAATGGCAGTTTTGTAATAGTTAAAATCTTATCTAAAAAGCCTATTTGCATGGATTTGCTTATCTCCTCCAGAGCTGAGCTTTTTCCGCTCTGTCTGTCAGCACCGGTAAAACAAACACAGCAGAACGAGGAGGAAGTGGACGAGAAGGAGGGGGCATTTTTAAAATGTCACGATTTGACCTCCAGGCTCTTTTGCTTCTATGTTAAGATGAGAACATCAAATTCCTGCCCCGAAAGGGCCTCCTGGGTAACTTGCCCCTCCCATCCAGGAGTGCAGGCAGTCTCTGCATCTGGTCGCGTGTCCGGGGCTTACTGTCATACCTCATTTGCAAAAGCAAGGGAAACGGCTCTAGTGTGGCCGAAGCTTGTGAAATGTTTAACGTGTCACCCAAACACAGGAAGGGAGAGGCACGTTTTTTTTACATCAGGCATTAATGGGGTCTACACAGTGTACAGCTGAAGGGGAAAAAACATATCATTGGGTTCCTGGTGTGTGTGTGGTCCTCTGAAATTACCCTCTCAAAGTAAGGAAAACCTTTTAAGTAGCTTCGGTAGCTTAGCAAAGCTGAGCTTCAGTTAGGGGTTAGTAAGGAGGGGTCATTCACAGATGGTGAAGGGTTTTAAATGGTTGTTACCTGGAGCTGTTAAGAAAATGACAACAACATAGAAACAAAAAACACAAACCAAACAGAACGTTAGAAAGGAAGCTGATAACAAAACGAACGAAACCAAAAGTACAGCAGCGTTCGTGATATTCAACCATTTATACATTCATGTCTATGTGTATTAAAACTAAAAGCGAAAGGCTTTCCTTTCCCTTTTCATTGACAAATATTCACATATGCAATGCATATCTGTTTACATAGAGGGAAGACAAAAATAATTACTGACGTTAACAAGGGTGACAAAAAAAATGAATAAGCACACATAGACGCACAAGCGGTCTAGCATGACAGGAAGAAGAGGGGTCTGGTTCTTACAGTTGAGGTCCATGTACCAGGCGTCGTTGCCGTACTGGTATTTCCAGATGGTCTGGCCAATTGAGCACACCAATGAGATGGCCAACAGACAGCCGAACAGCACGAGAATCTGAAAGTTTGTGATGCGCTCCACATTGGACAGTTTTAGAGGTGGGCGTGTGGAGTTCTGCAAGAAACAAGTGGACATAACATTGATTCTTCAATTAAAAGACACTGTGTCATACTGTTGCACAGCAAACTTTTTTGGGAAAAGCAAGAGAGGCTGGATGTGTAGCAAGCGTGAATCAGCACGTTGAAGTTCACCTAGCTTGAACCCCATGCAAAATTCACGTAGGCCAGTTTGTTACCAGAATTCTGGTGACAAACTGTAGAGACTGTAGACAGGTCTGTATGTTTCCTGCAAAATTTCACTGTGGAAGACTGAATGTAAGCCTTGAAGCTGGATTTCAGATTTGACTGACAGCTCACCTGCATGAGTTTGGTATCATGGCCTGTATAGACCACAATACCATGAACCCACTGTGTGTTCCTGAGCTGAGCTCCTCTCAACAAGATCTGATCTGGACCCAGTGGTACAGTGCTAAACATGAAACAAACATTATTACAGTCAATTTAGCATATCAAAATTGCATAGACGCAATAGAATTATTAGCTCTACTTCTAATTTTAGGCCACACTTTTAATTTTAAAACTTCAACCCACCCTACTGAAATTAACCTTTCAAATTCATCAATATTTGACCCAACTAACTCCTAGTTTGAATAACTTCTCCTTTTTCCCCAAGCTAAATCTCTCCTGTAGGTTTCATCACTCTCTCTTTCACTCTCTCACCTGTGTCCATCCAGACGAATGTTTCCCACAAACTCATACAGGTGTCTGTTGGGACTCTCACATTCCATTCGTCCAGACAGACGCATAAGACTGTCAATGTCCTTAATGTCTGTGGTGATCTGCAGACCCTGAATATAAATGACACTGTATTTAATACACATATAAACTTTCGGCTGTATTGCTGGGTATCAATAACCTCCAACAAACAGCAGGTATGATTTGCATGGAAAACCTCACCTGTCTGATCTTGAGATTGGTCTCTCCGTCCAGATTTGAGGTTTCTATGTAGCACATTCCTTGAGGTTCACTACAATAATGGCACCATTATGAAAATAACAAAATTTCAGTTTAGCCTAACAGAATACAACCCTGACAGTGGTGTTATGTTGTTTATTGAACTATATCTGAACTTCTTACTAAATGTGCATAATAAGTGTTGACAATTTAACAGAATAACAAAAAGGGAAGGCAAAGCTACAAGTACAAACAATTAGGAAAGTAAATGGGCTCAATTTCACGTTCATATCAAGTAACATTTAAACCAGTTAAAATATTGTTAAAATATATAGGTGAAAACAGTTTTTTCAAAAATCAGACAAAATCAGACAGCCAAATGAAAGCCAAAAAAATCAAAGATGTCTTGTTTTGCTTTAGCTTTAAAAACATGCTGTTATTTAATTAAATCAGGGCAACCCATTGTGCAGCATATTTTGTTATAACATTTTTTCATCAACAGCATCAAGTATTTTAGCTCTAATGAAACTTTTGTAGATCCATCATTTTACATTGAGCCAACAGAATGCATCGCACTGACATCTTTGTTTATGGCCAAGCATTCTGCTGTTTTTACTGATAGTGACACCCACATGCAACAAAGGGAAGAAGCAGCACAGCAGACAAATGAACAGTCAGTGTTAATACTGAGAAGCGCAGAAGCACACAGGGCCAAAACTGTTACACAGCTCTCCTGTCATGAAATATTCAGCCCAAACAGAAAAAAACTAATTCTCAGTACACTGTTTTGATTCCAATTAACAGCTCACAATTTTACCTTACGCAAAGCATTATGGGATTGTTTAGTCATGTTCAAACTACAGAAACGTAACAACCACATGGAGGTGCCCCACCCAAAACTAATGTAAATCAATGAGTAAATAACTAATAAAAAAACACCTCAGATGCTCAGAGAGCAATACAAGCTACTACAATGGTTTATCACAATACAGTGCATTGTGATTATTTGGTGATATGACAGCATGCAGGGAGTCACATCAGAGTTGAGCTCCTGCTGAAGCCATGCACTGAGCCAACAGCTGCGACATTTACAGCACTCAATGTGTCTTTTATCTAGGAGCAGCGGAGAAGCGTTTTGTTTTTCTGTGCTCACAATGAAGAATCTCAGCACAAAGCAGAGTTACAGAAAGTGCCTCATCTGTATTTTCAGTTGGACAGAGTCGTTCTTTGAGGAAAATCTTGTCCACTCAAGCCATTTTTAGTGCTTGAATTCAAGAATCTTAACTAACAGAATCTTAAGGAGGTGCCTGTATTTATTAAATCGAGATTTACTAAAGGCTGGGCAATATATTAAATGATCAAAACAGACTTATTTTGTTGATGCTTTACACAATCAGCATTATTATGAATTGATACTATATTGGTGCATATAAAGAAGAAATATGAAGTATGATTAGTTCTTGTCTTAGATTACAATGGCTTCTCCATAGAAAATTGTAGAGCGAATACATAAATACCAATCTATATCTATGTATTATCAAAAAATTTAAAAAGCGATATATATTTTGGCTATATATCAACTAGCAATATCATTAGCGTAAAAACACAAAACCAGTTATGATGTCAATAGCTAACAAAAACAGGAAGCGCCAGGCCAAACAAATAATCAAAATAATAATAAAGTAACATTTTTTCCACTTGTGCTCCCCCAGCCAACTTCCCACCCAAGCTACAAGCAAACCAGAGCCATTTCTGACCTGGAGGACAGAATGATGAGGTCGGCCGGGAGGTGATCTCCATTGGCTGCTCGAACTACCTCCCCTACTGACACCTTAATTTACCCAGCAGCCCGGCGCAGGGGGAATGAGTCGAGTGAAGTCAGGAGAAGGTTGTTGATCACGTGAGGGGAGGGTGACAGGTGGAGATGAGAGGAAGGAGAGTAAGGAAAGAAAATGAGATGGACAGAAGAGGAGGAGCACACAGACACAGGAAAGAGACACAAACACACACATTTAATCTTTATTGGGGAGAAAACACGTTTCCACACCCTCATCCACTGTTCAAAATCTATCTGAGCCAGGACAAACCATTAGTAAATGGGAGAAACTGTTGGGACAAATTGAAGCATTGATGCCAATATGCTGGCATCTGGGGTGGCTATCATTGAAAGAATCTTAGATCTTTGGAACTAATTGAGACAAATAGATTTTGACAGGGAAGAGTATTATTTTAAATACAGATTCATTTCATCAGTATTCATTCAAGAGAAAACAACCACAAAAGGAAGCAGCAATTCAGACTTTTCCTATGGGGCATTTGGAAAACGGTCAAAAGTATCTTGTGCTTGTGGTGTTGGTCTTGGACACCATAAGTAAGGTGTCAACACATTTTTGACCTGTAGTGTGTAAATCCAAGCAGCATTTTCACTAAACTGATTTAGGGCCATTTAGAGACATTTTATTATAATTTTTATTCATCTGTGAATCATCACTTCCTTTGGGTGCTGAGTGTGAGAGAGGGGCATATGAACAGACAGGAACCCTGTAGATGACGTGGACTCGTCTACCTGGACGAGAGCAGTATAGCATCTGCTGGTAGGAAATCTTTGCCATTTACTTTAACTATGTCTCCAACCACAACCTGTAAAACACAAACTAGTTATCAGCTCCAAAACTTTATACCCAATTAGCAACTATATGAGAGCAGCCACTGGCAAAATCAGAAAAATAATATATTACTTGAGCCTAGAACTGAAATCAGTAAAAAAAGAACCTGCATTCATTTTTAATGCATTTCACATTTTTTATTCATAACCAAGTATATGGGTCTGTACGCAACCCTAGTTTGAAACAAGCATTAAATTCAGACCATTTCATCCTTCTCTGTGATATTCTGTATATACACACTGTACGGCATGCATGTTAAAATGCATAATTCATATTATTCATTGTAAGTGTTTTACAGTGCGTCTTAATAAGAACAGCCTATAAAACCATTCACTCTGCAAAGATTCGTACATCACAGCTTAAAAAACATAAAAAAATTGAATTACAACAATAAAAACATTATATTAGACATATTAAGGAATAAAAGCAGAATCATATTCCCCTTGAGTCTCCATTTTAGCCCTTAGCAGAATAGCAGCTTCAGAAAATAATAAGATTGTAAAGGAATAATTTCATATTGAGTCATCACCAGTGTGAGGTCATCACGGCACAGGTTACCGCATTCTCCCAGATGATAACGAGTGCCCAGACACCTGGTAATTATCCCCAGCTATTTCCTTTTTCTTTCATCGTCTAATCATGGACTGTGTGTTTCTGTCATGGTTATTAACTCTACTTTCTATTAACACATTTTGTCTGGCTGTATCAGGATCTCTATGGCGACCGCACGTAAGCAGTGGCCTGGTTAGATTCTATTTCTTTGCCTGGACCTGAAGAAGGTTGTGTGGAAACAGCAAGAGAACACAAAAAGTGGGGGAGGAAATACTTTCTTCAAAATCAATGCACTGTGTCTGCTTTACAAGACCAAACCTGCTCTGGTTTACACCAGAAAGAATGTGTATTCTCACTCCTTCACTCCTTCAACTTGTTCTCATGCTGCAAGTCATTACTGACTGTGAGGCAGTCAGTATGAAAAATACCATCTGTTGTATTACCTTCTCCCAATGCACGATCTCCCAAGCGCCATTCCTCAACACTAAGAGAGAAAAAGAGAGGGAGATCAAAGCATGATTTTATGACCACCACAAAATCTAAGCATTCAGTCAGAAATTTAGTACAACAAAGGTAGGTGGGTAAACATGGCTCCTACCAGTTAAAACCCACTCTAAAAACATGTGACCATTTATGTCAATATTATAAAATTTATTTCTTGGCATACAGTGTTCCCTGTATGAATCCCTCAAACTATTTTCATGACTATCTGAGCATGCAGTCAGAAGTGGGTAATATCCAGGCAGGTGGGTAGAAATGGCTCTGCCCAGTTAATACCTGCTTAAATATTTAAGCTGTCTATGAAACGCTTTCTGGGACCTAGCAGACAGCCTGAAGATATTACAAAAAAACATGTAAAGAAATGTGTTACCTTGTGTCTCTTTCTTGTTGACGACATTATCAGCTTTGTGACGTTTCTGAGGGAAATGAAAAACAAACGAGAGAACTGAGAGACAGTATTGAAGAAACATTAATTCATTAACTCCTGAGATCTATAAGAGCACTACATTTACATCTGTGCTCCTGCTTCCAGCATTCACCACTTAGATCATCCTCCACCTCCTGGCCAAAGCTGTAAAAATGTTTGTCATCTCTGTTTCTCCAGGGACGTTTGGTTTAAATGCCATCAGTCACTGAAGACATTCAGCAGACAACATACGAATTACAGGGTCTAAGCTAACCCCCAGGACTACTGAACTGGAAACAAACAAAATAATTGTAGTCATGGAAGGAGCCAGGGAAGTGGATGAACGCCTGAAGAACTGTCATTAAAGAATGGTAGACGGCTGCTTAAATACACTGAAAAACATTGACAGAACTATAAGAACAGGCTCCTCCTCCGAACCTAGATTTAGAACTTTATATGTAGTACCAACAGCATAATGTTTTTAGGATCTAAAGATCTTCTAGATTATCTAATCATTACAGGTTAACATTAAATGCAGCCTCTCTCTCACCCATTTTCTCTCTCTTTCTCTCCCATAACCCATATCTCTCATTTTGTTCTGCTTAAAACAATATTAAATATGACAACCCCGCATATAATAATGAAGAGATTACTGAGCAACCCCTGTCACATGACCCTTTCTCTTACTCTGCAAGAGAAAGAAACAGTAATGCAACTCTCCAATCCATTCCTCATCCACACCAGCTCTGGTGCAGCGCTGGGTACCTCATTCTCTCTCATTTTCATTTCCTATTCCTCACTTTTTTCCCGCCCTACACAGACAGTGTGATCTACACTCTGTGTTGAGGTGAGCTAATGATTTCATTATGCATCTAATCTTAAAACCCTGAGGGCAGAGTGACTAACTGCTTGTCTGCAGTGAAACGGGGGTAACTGAATATTTAACAGTAAAAGCAGCCATCAAAAGGAAAAGGAAACAGCTGTTGGGTTTTGATGATAAGCTGCAGTGAGATTAGTGGAGTACAGTGTGGTAGGCAGTTGATAT
The DNA here is from genome assembly GCA_036877575.1 of Botia almorhae. Lineage (NCBI taxonomy): Eukaryota > Metazoa > Chordata > Actinopteri > Cypriniformes > Botiidae > Botia > Botia almorhae. The sequence goes on from JAZGTJ010001017.1 coordinate 35,966, forward strand.
GAAGGCCTCAGACTGGAGAGCACCACTGTGTCACCTCTTTGTAAAACCGAGTCTTTGTTGGGTGGATTATGATGAGTTATGGATTATGACAGAGCCCACCAGATTCTTATAGCTCATTTGAAACTTATATGGAAGGACAAAGTGGGAAAGTGTAGTAATTCTTGTAGATTCTCACTTCTAAGTGGTCACATGACTGGTGAATGCTTGTGGTCTGAATATGCACAAGTGTGAATGAGACTTGAATACTATGGTTGACACAGTCTGATCACTGTCTACTCTCATACAGAACCAAGCTTAGCATTAGCATTATCTTCATTTGGGTTCCAAAACAGGGTTGAAACAGTATAAAGAGCAATAGCAAATAATCATTGACAATTTTAATTTTTGGTTAAACGCTTTCTTTAAATACAAACAACAAACTATCAAAATCCAACAACTAAAAACTAGCACGCATAGTTACTGCCGTTTTCTGGTTTTAAGATGGCTAACAAAACCAGGAATGGAAAACAAGCAAAGATCATGTGACCAACAACACCCACAGAGGAGCAGATCAAGACTGAAACTGGTGGGTTTATAAATGACCTTCACTTCCAAAGCAAGATTTGACCTTTCTGACCACCACAGCACATCACAGACCCCTATAAACTGCTACGCTGGGCAATCTGACCACATCATCTAGCTCAATGTAATCAGATGGCCGTCCAGAGGGAGCCAGGAGGGCAGGCTCTGATTTCCTGGTCACAGCACTACCGTGGACCCACGTGGGTTTGTGGTTTTGTCTCTGCACTCACTTCTCTGTCTCTGAATACATTAACAAGCCAAATGAGACGAAAGTTCCTCCAGACCATAAAACCTTATTGACTCGAAAGTCTTTAGGCTAATGCAAGTGAGAGGAATACAGGTGTACATGATCTCCAGACAGCGAGACTGAATTATCAGCAAGAGTAAAAGAGGTAAACCTGAAGGCAGCCTAAAAACTGACTCGGATAACAGACCGCTGTGAAGGGCAGGAGAGAATAAAAGCTACCGCAAGCACGACTTTTCTCTCTCATTACACACTCATTAAAACTCATCCCACCTGAATGAATGCTATATAATTAACATCAATTATTAACTTTGTTTGTAATTCTGTTTAATGTTTCTAAGGTATCCCTTTACCTATCTAAATTAAGACAAAACTAAGGCCTCTAATAATGGTAAAAATCTACTTAATGGTAATGATAATGGTAAAAATCTACTTTCAGATATTGTACAACACCTGGGCCTGTGGTCAGCATTAACAGAGATAAAATAATTTGATGTTGATGTACCACAGGACTCTGGTAAAGGACACAGCAAACACCTACGTAACATTTGTTTAACATTACAGTGGAAAATGCAATGTACAGTATGTATATCATGCATATTGCAACAAGAAATGCTTCAAACATTCTCACCAGGTCCTCTATAACCTCCTTCACTGCTGCTACCACCAAAATAAAAAGTAAGGGCACCAGCGTCGTCCAGCGTCCCGTCGGAGACACGTCAGGGATTTGCTGTGGGACAAAGACAAAAAATAATGCAGACATGGTCACATGGATATATTTATATATACAGTACACAGACTGGTTAAATGTAGAACTTCTGAGGAATCACTATAGGGTCATCTTGAGAAACAGGACAACAGCCCTGAGGAAATATATAACCTTATTATCATATTATAGTTACCTTATAATTCACACTACAAGTATTTGATCAGACTTGATCAGTAATATTTCTCACCAGATTTTTGCAAAACTCACATAGCCTACATAATACAAAGAACCTGATCAGGTTTGGTATGTGTCCAGATCAGATAAAAGGGTGAGTGCCCTGAAAGGTTAAGAGAAAGGCCAGCAATGCAGAGACATACAATAGGAAACACGACACGGATTCTTTTGAACCTGATGCCAACACCTTCTCCTCTGTGTTGCGTATCACTTAAACAGGAGAGTATGCTCAGCATTAAACCACAGCAACAGTCATACATAAAACCAGAGTGGTCGGCCGAACCTAGTGAACTCGAGAAAGCGTGCTAATCATATTTCACTCCAAAATCAAAAGAAAAAATAAAGCAATAAAAAAATTAACGTCTATTTTTTTAACCAAGAGCTTTGCACTGTGACCTTTTCTCACTTTTTCTTTTTCTTATATAAAAATAATAAAAAATGAATAGCAATAGTAATACGACAGGATGCGCTGTCCTGAAAATATAGTAACACATTCTTGATATAAATGTATGCTTTCTGGAAATTAATTTTCTTTATGGAAAATATAATTTGGGGTAAAATTTGACCCAAACACTTCTTGACAGGCTTAGTGAGATTTATCCAGTCTGGCATCTTGTTGTGCACTGTTGATTGGTTGCACATCAAAAAGCACTTTGGAAGTGTGATGGAAGCAAGCGGTTTTGATGAAACAGCATCTGTAAAGGTCAGATGGTTGTCTTGATTGGCCCCTCCTGCAACAGTAAACCTGCCGCTGCTGTTTTTCCTCATTCAACAGCCTCAACAGACAGCCTGTACATTTAAGGTCATTGCATTGACAGCAGCGCCAGGAAGACGCACAGAACCTTCACTTCAAAGCCACCTGACTCTCTCTGCTTCATTCTTTTTTCTCTGCTTTCCTGTAGCTCAGTGGTTAGAGCATGGGTTCAGGTCATGGGTTCGATCCTAGGGATTGCACATACTTAGAAACAGATGTAAAAGAAAAAGATATATAGTGTAATGCAATGTAAGTCGCTTTGGATAAAAGCGTCTGCCAAATGCAAATGTACTTATGAGGCTGTTTCTTCAACTGTGGACCTATTTAATGCAAATGTACTTCTCACTTTGTCTTCCTTTTTCATCTCTCTTTTCCATAAGTCACTGATTTAGCTAGCTCATAACATAGGCACAAATTTAGGCACAAAAATAGGCACAAAAAAAAAACGTGTGTTGCACCCAGAGGGTCACACCAAGTTTGCCATGTTGTGTTTGTTGTTGTCCATTCTGTCACTAAAAGAACATGTTTAAAGCACTCTAGAGCACTCGGTGACTGCACCTTCTGGAAATTACACACATGCTAATGCAACAGCTAAAATCTGCAATACCATAGCATCAAAGCAATGTGCATTTACATTACTGCCTACAATAATCTACTGTACAAACTAAACATTTGGTCAAGCGTCTATGACAGACAGATTCAGAGAACATTTTAAGAGGCCAAAGAAAAATGATTTAAACTGTTTTCTTATGTCAGTCACAAAACATGCCTTGGTGGTTTAACCCAAAATGTCTCACACCTACATGCTGAAATTCAGCTGTCCAAAAACATGAAGCAGCTTTTATCCTTTTTTTTAAAGGTTATGATATGCAACTTTGGTCTTTTATCTTCAAACAAAAAGGAGGTACGTTCAAATCGTAAACATCTAAGCACAGAGGAGAGAATCCTCAAGCAGATGTTTATCTGTGATCGTAAGAGCTGACAATGCTAATCTCTTCAGCCTGTCATCAGCTCTCCTGCCCTGAGGATTGAAGAGACTCTCAAGTCTTACCTGCAGCAGTGCAATGAACAGAAAGAAGGAGTTGGCCGCTCTTCTGAATTGAGAGTACAGGAACCGAGGCAGGAACGTCAGCACATTGTACTTGGCAGTGCTGGATGAGAGAAAGAGAAAAAGAAATCAATAAAGGGGAACAAAAGTCTGGCAAAAGACCCTAATAATGTGCGTACAGAAGCAGCATATTTGAGTATATCTATATATGTGGCACACTAAGCTGCTGCCTACGTACTATAAAGTGTTTTAAATCACTTTTCATGATGGTTAAGATGCTGTCTCAGAGGATAGCTAGGTTTTGGATTGGAGCTATTATCATCAGACTCAGATGTCATATTTTATTTGTTAGTGCAGATTTTAGCTTCACTTAGTCATTGTTATATCATATATGGTAATATTAATGGTAGCCAGCAGACATAACCTCCAGTACCAGCACAAATTACATTTCCCCGCCCATCCCAGGCTCACAGAGCCAGCCTCAGTACCGCACTGAGACACGGCCACAAACACAGTGAATGATGGAAAGAGGAAGTTAATGACCATAAAGAACAGCTAAGTTTGAGAAAGAGATGGAAAGTAAGGGGGGTTGGCTCCAGTGAGCCATGGTACAAGCTTGCCAGAGCCTCCATCTTGCAGTCTCCAGACTGATTTACACTCACATTAGGACAAAGACAAAGAGGCCACTTTAGAGTGAGATAAAACCCCAGTCTGAACTCTGACACCTGCCTCTTTAGGCTCCCATTCACTAACAGAGCAACTCACCCAGACACACTCATTTAATTACCATTATCATCACTTATGATATACAAATACATGTTTTTTTGTATACTACTAACACTGCTAACATTTGTAGAACAATGAAATATTATTTTAATGTTTATTTATATATGTTAGAAATGTATTTAAAATGAATCCAAATTGTGACTATTTCTTAAAAAAACATACAAGTTCTGGTCCTGAATGCTGATTGGTCAATACAGAGTCTATGACAAAGTATATTACTGCTCAACACAAAACAGAATTTCTGTATGAATAAATTAGATTTAATAATAATGTGTACCCTCAATTAAAATTAGTTTTTTTATAAATGGACATTTACATCACTTGAAAATGTTACTAATTGCTACCATTAAATTTTTTACTAAAAAACAAAAAAATGTTTAATACGGATGAATCCGAAAGCACGAGCAGAGACCATGAAACACAGTAATGTGGAAAGTGATATGAGCCTCTCACTGTCTCTCGGCTCCACTGATCCTGTCTTCACAGAGATCCTTATCAGACCACAGCGCACTGTACACCATATCACAGTAATTAGCTGTGCTGTATGAGATGGAAAGTTCTGTCAGGGGCCTGTCGCTCCCTCTTCTCTCAGCTTTCTCTTGACTGATTCTTAGCTTGTGATTAGTGAAGCTGTGTCGGGAGGGTACAACCAGCAAAAGCTGCACAACCAGAAGCTGTTCTGGCAGTTCCTAAGATAAAAGAAACACACACTGTTGCTTTAATGTGTGTGTGTTCTTAAAGGGTGTTCTTGGTGGTTGCTAGCAACACCCTACAGAATCACCTGCATAGCAACCAGCTATCATCAACTCAGAACACCTTATCAACTAAAGAGCAAGGCCCTGACAATGCTCCAGAACACCCAAAAACCTAAAAAATAGCAAACATCCATTCAGAACACCTTAGAAACAGTATAACAAAGCTCTGGCAACTACCCAGAACACCTGAGCATTGTGGTAATCAGTAAGCAAAGGAATGTTGAGCTAAAGTTGAGCTACAGTATCTAAAGATTCACAGTAACAACTGTAAAATCATAATAAATATGGGATATTGTTTTGGCATATAGTTAGCAGTTTTATAGTAGTAACAACAACATTGTAGGTGGACACTATGATTATAGCGACTTCTTGTAAGGGTATCCTCTGATCTTCTCAATGTTTTCCTAACTATAAAGCTTAACACAACATGCTAGCAGACAGCTCTCTCTGTCAGTGCCAAGAGCTGACCTGTGTCTTTCTCCTCATTTCCTCCTCACAACCTCAGAAACCAGATCGCTCTGCTTCCAGACCTCAACTGTCTTCACGGCCCACACACTTAGCATACCTAGGGCTACTTAGCTTCATTATGTTTTAAACAAACATGATGGAGCACACACACAAAGCTACAGGACACGGTTTCATCAGGCAATCACTGCGGTAACTAGCATCATCAAAAGCTCATCAAAAACGCCACCTCTGAGTTTACCCACGTGCTGTTAATAATCTTAAAGGACAGAAATTCAAGGCCTCATTGGCACCCACAAATTTGCAAACACAACAACATATTTGCTCATCGTGCCTAAGGCACATGTGGAAAGAAGAACAAACCTTTTCTTTTTGCGATACATTGAACACACAAGGTGATATGCTATTTCAGGAGTGAATGTAGTACACAATGGGCATTATTTATGAAACGTGAGCAGAATGATTGTTTAATGTTTATAAATGGTTTTCTGTATATTCTACGCACATTCATTTTCATTGTGCTTCATGAATAAGGCCCACTGGGTCTTTGTTGGAGGTGTGTGTGTATGTTTGCATAATATAATACAGCTTGGTACGCTTATTCTGGTTTATACCCCAGACGGTTGTGTTTGTTTAGGTAAAGCGTGGTGCATTTAGTGAAATGCCATGCAAGTGTAAGTTTGAGTAATTAAATACTGCTTGGTATGCTTATTTAATTGCATACTCCAGACAGTTGTGTTTTTTAGGCAAAGTGTGTGTGTGTTTAATGAAATGCCACGTGATCACTCTCTTCGTAGACTGGTTTCTGTTTTTTGTTTGCACTACTGGAATACTATAGGCAGCTTAAAACTGCTCTGAGAAGGTTCACCCCTGGAATTACCCATTTCACCGCAGTTCCCATCAGTAACATAAACTACTTGAACACAGCTCTCAAAGCACTATATAAGGAGGATATAAGTCAAAAAACTTGAATACCTACATTACTATGTTTCCACATAGATCATACCTCAATCACCCACAGCAATTTTTCACAGGATTGTGAATTACCTAATGCTTTCTATCTGCTTAGCTGTGACATGTAGTATCAGGGAATGAAAGACAGCAGTGTTGTCCAACAAGACTGATTAAATTACATGCACATTTATGGTTAGCATACTGTTGGCTTTAAATCAAATGCTGGGAAACCCTGACGTGAAAGTGAGATCCTGACCCCTGAAGCATGCATGCAACCTTTCTAACTGAACACAGACCGATTACGAGTACATCATGACAACAAGCCACTATGACTAAAGCCTGTTGCTTTTTGTGGCAGTCTAGTGTTATAAAACACATACATGTTAAAACAAGCAGGGCACAACAGCCAACTCATACTGCAGGCATGAGACACTAACCTGGACTGACAGAGAAACTGACCGTTTATAACTACTGTTTTATTCACAGCACAAGAAAGAGAGAGAGAGGGAGAGACATCACATAAGACTAAAAGCACAGAAACAGCTAAGATGAGAGCCGCGATAATCATAGTATGACATTAATAGTAAGTAACTGTGTTTTTTTTACAGTGGCTGTTGTTATCACTAGATACGATTAAGATCTTCTGTGGGCAACATGTCTTTTACTGCAGACTGGAAGAAAAAAAAACACTTCTAGGCAAGAGCTTGTGTCTGTGAGACACCTCAAACTAATGTGTGCCTCTCAAACTAACCTGAAATAGATTCTGTTCACACCCTTAGACTGTAAAGATTCACATTATGTGACTTTTCACAATTCATAAAAATAGCCTATCGTACAGCCTGACAGGATCCGCCTCTGTGTGCATCTAATTGCCATGTATTTTCAGCAGTTTTGCAGTTCACATAAAACAATTCAACTATCCAAATCGAGTTACCAAACTTAAATACTAATGAATATAAGCTCACGTTACAGTATGATACAAGTATACCAAATCTTTATACCCAAAACATAAAGCTGCATCTTTATCAATAGATGTGTTTTATGTATTTAAAGGATGTTTATCTTTAATTGAGAGAACAGTGGAGGTAAATTGAGAGACAGTGGAGGGAAGAGCTGCCCATGCAGAAGAATAGAAAACTTTGTGATGAGCAATGAGGTGCTGAGGCTTGAGGTGCTGCTTGGCATTTCACTGAGAAACTGAAAGCACACGGGCGAGGTGTGAACTCACCTGACTCGATTACTGCAGAACTTTGTAAACTGGGGCTGATTAATGAATATGAGTCTGGAGTCCTCCTGATCTGCTAGAGACGTCTTCTCTGAAGCGTCTTCCGTCTTTTCATACCCTGTGACAGAGAACGGAATAATGTCAAATGCAACATAAAACAGAAGTGAGAAAGGTCAAATTAAAGCATGCCCTGTTCCTGTCTGGTGCAAAATGCTACATGAATGGAGAAAATGTTATGTAAAAAGTTATATAATCCAGCAGCAAAAATTCTGAACTCCACAAATCTGGAGACAAGAGAAGCATCTCATTAGGCTGTGAGAATTGTCTGAAAATTCTCTAATAGGAGCATTTAGCAACATGTATATGTGTAGGTTTATGGCTGCATTGCAGACACAACAGCAGCCTAACAGACAAGCACAGGTTATTTTATACAAAGACAGACCAGATGTTTAAATCATAGGCCTGCTTTTAAATACTGATGTTGTCTGTTAGCTTTGATACCATTTATACCATTGTTATCATGCTAGTTTATTCCTAAAAGTTAGAGTACACTAGCATACAGAAAACTAGCCATTAGCAGATACACACATTTATAGTCTCTCTGATTGGGAATACCCAACTTGCACTACACAGATTTTTGTCCAACCAAATTCTTTCTAGAATGAAAATGTCCCCCAATAGCACCTGCAACAGACTAGGAAGTAGCAAATTGTGGTTCATGGTAATGCAAGAATAAACCCTGTCCAAACTTCCTGTGTCAACAGGGAATACATCAATATCATACATCTGTAGCTAAAGGTCTGACAGTAGTTAAAGACTTAGCTTAATTACCCCTATAACTTCACCCAGAAGTACATGATGCACTAAAGACTCTACTACACCATCTTACATGGCAACGTTAAAAAAGCTCTAAAACACATGACTCAACTTAAAGTTGTGGGGACCAACTTAGGTCATGGTCCCCACAACACCTAATTCAGATGTCCAGGTGGATTAAGTTATTCATTTGGCAAGTGACAACCAGTGGAAAAAGACATGGCATGGTATTACAGGCACATAAAGCCCAAGGGACCAGATGAGTGAATGAAGGGCAGCTCAAACAGATTCCCCTGCAGGCATCCCCACACACACACACACACACACACACACACTCACACAAAACAGTGCTAATACTAGCTCTGTCTATTGCAGTATTGCAGGCCACGCTTTAACTGCTTAAGATAATACCATTTGTGGCAAGCTGAGGGAATGGCATTTTCTAAAAACAATTTCTGTGGCATCTACTATATACAATTTAGGTTGTATATACAAATTTATACCAGAAAGAACATCTTGGTTATTTTCTTAAAAAGCAACAAAAGCTAAAACATAATTGTTTATTTGAACAATCATACTGAAGTGACAAAATATCTAAAGGTGGGTGTGTAAAGGTCTAAGCATGGCAGCACACACCTTTCACCTTATTTAAATAACTGTTTAATAGTATTAACACTACATTCTGGGATGGAAGTTTCCCATCATAAAACTTGTTTACCTGTTCTAGTTATTACTCATTAGCATTTTGACTGCACGGCTAAATCTGTCAAACAAAATCATATATGTGGCAGGTTCACACGTGAAAGAAAAGTAGGTTCGATTTTTTATTTATGGATTTTTTTGTGTGTGTTAATTTATGTGAGTGTGAGAGACGCAAAAACAGAGTGGGAAAGGTTAAAAATATGAACTTTGCACATTGTAAAATAATAAACAGACAATGGAAGTGTAATACATGTCATTATACAGACATGTGTGTGTGTGTATGTGTGTGTGTATACGTAAGCATGAGAACAATATCCAGCTGTAGCTTGACTTCATCGCAACCAAACAATGTCCTTTTCAGTGAAAGGACTCTCCCAGTGTATACACAACGGTCCGATTTACAATATTGCTCAATGAATAATTAATAGTTGCTCTGATAAATAATGTAAATGGCACACAGTTTATTGGCTACACTCATGTTAGTACCACTATTATTAAAGCAGCTGAAAGCAATTTGAGAATGTCAGCAAAAAGCTAGATTAAAAGCAAGCTAGCTAAACAGAAATGGTGTTCTGTCATTAACACACTTTTAGGTGATGTCTTGACCGTTATTGCTGACCATCCTTGTCACTGCAGGATTACAGCACAGCACCTGTTCGGAATTTAACATTGGCAAGCTGTCAAAAAAGACATATGCAGATTGTGCCAAGGTAACAGGTCTTATGTCAGACTGTACAGTATACTGGGCTATGGCTTTGATTACGACTGATAGCACTAAGTGGGTGATCGACTGTGCCAAGATTTGACATGCACATTAACACGTAAAATTACAATATTACCACAGAAACTAAAACAAGTTGTCAATGTTTTGTCAAAAACAATAAGAGAAAAAAAATGAAGAAAAAAAAATTGTCTATCAATTGAGACTACGCAAAAGAGAATCAGGAAAATTTTTAATAGCACAATCAAGCACAAACAAATAGCACAAACAAAAAAATATGTTGATTATTGTATCAGCTAGTACAAATATGTTTACACACACATACATGCCATCGCTGTGCAAAACTGTTGCCACAATTGCAGGCCTACAGTCACAGAACACAACAGCAATGAATGCCACGTTTGTTATTTAACAGCTGAACATGTGGCATGAGAACACATGTTTATCTCCTGGAAGTAATTTAGATCAATTAGGGAGTTTATTTCCACTCCTTTTATAGGCATGTACACACACATACACAAGACAAAACCTATAAGAATTAAACAGCACACATTAATTTAAACAGGGTTAGTTGTTTCTTAGACACATTTAAACCCTGAGTAGATACCTTCTGGTTTGAGTGAAAGATAAGATGTCTACAGGGAAGACAGTGTGCAGTGTCTTTCTTATAAAACACAAGGTGGATGTGTTGTGTGCAAGCATCTGCAGAGATACAGTTCAGCCATTTGGTGCAGAAGGAGAAATGACATGGAAGTAAAGCAGCACTATTAACTATGAACTTACTGTAAACACAAAACAAGCTTTTTAGGAACAAAGGATCCACAAAACAGTCATAGTCAATTTAGTATCTGTTCCTGTTTATACCACAGGCATAACATCAAGGTCATCAGACAACAGCAAATCACATGACATACAGATTTTTTATCTACAGTTTTGCTTTGACAATAACAGATTTATGACACAACAGCACATAATCCTCATCAAACTATGAACTTTAGCCTGGCGCCAGATCTGTAGTGATTGCAGCCACAGGGGCGGCGCCACTCATACAATCAAAGACAACAGGGGTTGACAACAGTTTATTTTGTCACAGAAACAAACAATGACGCTGAGAAATGAGTCATGCTGGTTACAGTGCACTGTTACCTTGCATTTATTACAGACATGCAGGATTTACAGATTCACTTGTTCACAAGCGTTTGAGCTTCCTGCGTTGTTTTGCGGTGTGAGTCAACAGATACTTTCACTATCCCATTTATTGCATTCTGACTACAAATAAAACTAACAAAGATAGCGAGCAGGAAAAAAATACATGAATCATTAATCAGCAGCCATGATTCAGAATATGTGTAATGATGTTATAAAGCCAGCAGCTGAAGAGGGAGGCTGAAGTAATCAAGATCAAGGATATACTTAAGGGATTAGAAATATGAGTGAAAAAAAACTTTGATCTGTAGGGCTAGTTCAAACAGAAGGGATTTCCCTGCTGAGACTGAGGTGCTTTCTGTGGGCGCAGTGCAGTGGGCAGCAGAGCGTAAAAGATGGAGAGCAGAGGAGATACATGACATACAGATGCAGAGAGGAAAAGGCGAAAAGAGGAATTCTGAGTGGTACAGACACACATGGCTTTCATTGAGTGGGGGGCGGGTTGATCTCAATGTTCTCTCAGGATGTGTAGATATGGAAGATAAAGAAAGATACCCATGTTTAAGCCAGGATAAAAGATGCAATCTTATTTAGCATTGTCTGTATTCATTTTGAAGGGGAGTGTTACTTCCACTCCCACTCAAAGCTTAGTTCCTCCCTTATTAGTAGCATGATTATTAGCATAATGAGTGGACCAGCTAAAATAGGTTATCAAGCATAGTATTATAACTCTGTGCAAAGTTCAATGGTCACAGATTCCATGTAGACCAGTTTATACAATCTTGTTAAAAACTAGGGATGTGCATTATGGCGATTTTATGGAGAGCTACTTGATGGAAGAGCGTCGTTCTATTGTTGTAGGAATTCTCATAAGATAAATGTAGAAAATTGAATGGCTCAAAAACATTTTCTGGTACAAACATTTGTGACTCACCTTTAAAATTTTCGTATTTCATTAATGGCATTAAAATATCATTTTTCTATGTTCAGTGAAGAAGTTTATTATGAATAACTGCTGTCACTTTAAAGTATGTAAGAACAGTACTCACTGTCTAAACTGTCTCCGATTCTCATATTACACAAACAGAAGTTTCAGTCACCACAGTTGTGTGGGTCAGTTGGTACACACCAGTCTTGGTGTGGATTGCTGCAATCAGGAGGAGGAAGTGTGATAAGCTTTCATCAGCTTCTTTTCTGCACATTCACACACTACGAGAATTAAATGAAATGGACTGAAAAAAGATTACAATTTAATACAACCGCTTACATCACTGTCCAAAGGGCCAAGCACATCTGCGGCATTCTTTGTTTCTGACGAGCATCTGACACATAGATCTTTCAAAGTCCAGCTTAGCGCTAGGATGTGTCCACGCCAGCAAACATAGGCCCCAGTGAGGCTACTGGAGTAAACATGACCAAGAGGAAGCAGCATGCTAAAGCAGGAAAAAAAACCTGTCAGAGTGGCTGGGAAATTAACACAATAATGAATGCAAACAGTGTCACAAGAATCTTTGAAGGGGCACGGTGTGAAAACAGCTCAGTTGTTCTGTGGTGGGACCTGTTGACCCACACCCTTTTCAACTTATTCCTGGGACACATGAGTAGTAAAAGGAGACTAATAAAGGAAAAATTTAAGTAGCTTTAAGTAGGATAAAATTAAGTAACTAGCACACATTATATGACAATGTAAACACACTAAGTAAACTATTTGTATATGCTATTACTTCCCCCCCTCACTCTCTCTCTAAGCAATAAGGTCACTAAAAATAGCTTGGCCTCACCTCCCCACTCAATGTTTTGATCAACACGCCACCACACACTCCACGTCCATCCATCCCAGGCCAGTTACGCAACGGCCCACCAGCTGACAACACAGGCTTAGAGGCTTATTGGATTCCCTAATGCTCAGGAGAAACCAACCAACACCACAGACTTATAAAGGTAGCCCAGCTGGAGCCTGGTTAGCTCTCGTAAACTTCATCTGCCATGATACTGGTGCTAATCCTGCTAGTGCTCGGGAGGTGCTGGTTATGAGGCACAACTGACCAATTTAACAGTGCTAATGTAATCCAACCATGGGAACGAAATGGGACCAAATGGTACACAGTGTTGCTATTTATTCCTTGGCCGATGGACACCATGACGACAATAGCAACAGCTACAGCAAACATTAAAACGGATCATATTTTCATTTCATTTTTAGTCATCTCAAACACGTGTCCTTTAAATCTGCATTAGAGTCTTAAGTGCTTTCTGTGTTTTACAGCCAATGTTTGTAATAAATAAGATGTAAACTATGTAAACTACAGTAGGTAAATTATGGGAATACGGTTTAACTGTCATCTATGTGTATAAGAGTGCAAACTGAAAGCTAATGCAGAGGACAATGTTTAAGCTAGAAATGTTAGGCATATCCTAACAGGGGCAAAGCGGCCAGGGTCAGGACCCAAACTAAACTGGAGTAGAGACAGCTGGCCCAAGAAGCACAACAACAGGAAGCGGTTAGAAGAAGAGCAGGACTTGGATGGCATGCTAGGGGCAAGTGCCATTCTTTCCCTGAAGTGAAAATAGATAATAGAATAGAATAGACAACCATTAAATTACAAGATGGGATACTTTGCCAAGCTAATCAGAATCTACAGTTACAACTACAGTGATTTTGAGGGTTTGTTGAGGTTTTAATTAGGGTGATAGCAACAAACGTATCACACACACAATTATATTATATACATTCAAATAAAAAAGATCTATATACTGAATCAGAAACAGTTATACTGAAGATTTGTTACCAAAAAAGAACTAGCATCATGATACGCAAGCACTTTACACTACAGAGTAATGATTCATTGAAATGAACCAACTGAATGAACCGATTCGCTGAAGTAAACCGTCTGGACCAACGGAATGCGAGGAAATGTCCCAATGCTGATGTAATGTTGCGTTTTGTCATGCCACACCTCTTGATGGGAAAATTAGCTTGCTACAGAAAAAGCTACACTATTGTTAAGACAGCTTAGCCGTTGTCACGCTACTAAAATGTAGTTAAGCTAGTAGCATTGTTACTTAGTTACCAAGTTACTCCCAAATACCTATTAACAATAGAAGATCAGTCCCTATAGAAAACGTTGTGTGTTTTCATTACAACCTGTCATTATAATAAGACTTATTTTCCTTTAGGCTGACCGGACATCACATGGTTTTCTGTACTGCCATAAGATATCAATGGACACTAGCCTGCAACACAAGCCTGCAGAGTAAGTATTAAGTTTTTAATATAATCCAGTGTTCTGCTACATTAAGGACGCCTGTATATAATTAACGAGTGCAGTAGGAAGTGGGAGAACAAGGGGTCGCAAGCTCAGAGTGAGCAGACAGTGACTGATGCAGCGACTCTGTCTTTCACACCCCTACTGAGAAACTAACTGGAAAAGAAGAGAAGGACGATGATGTCACAGCATTAGCTGTGCTACTAAAATGTGCCCTAACTCAGTGCAGCAGTTATTTGTTAAGGAAAATCAGTTTTTAAAGAGGATCCAAGGAATTCAATGGTGTAAGAATTCAATGCCATCTGAAATTTCTACACATTTTAGAAGACTGTTTAGAAAATGCCAGTAAAGGAAGGTTCTTGGAAGCTGTAGCTTCCCAAATTACAGGCTACTGTAATTTAAAAGCAGTTACAAGCAGCTACAAACAAGTAGTAGCTACAATGAAATGAACAACATGTTTGTTATGTTACTATAAAATCTGGCATGTTTTGGGGAAAAACAGGGCAACATTCTGTATTTGTACTGTATGTTGTTAAAACTGCACAGAAACAATAACTGAGCAAAGATTTGTGTCACCCATGCCATCAAATTTAAAGTAATTCTGCATTTTACATTTCAGAGAGTGACTTTTATTGTTCCTGTTCCAGCCAACTCCATTGTCTGTCTTGTTCCCTCTATAGACAGTGATAGTATGACTGATAGTTTCTGACACACATTTCTTAAAGTGATGTTCTCTCAGTATTCCCTCATGGCCACGCTTCCTCCCTCTGCACTAATTTCATTAACCGCAGGCTAGTCACGCCTCAGATACACAAACGCCAACAAACAGTGAGCCAAACTCTTGACCAAGCTCCAGATCTGCCTCTTAATACCTCTTACTCCCCCCATTTGATCTATTTCTCACTGAACTTCCTTGCATATAATGGGCATGGATATCCCAGAATTCAAGAGGGCAAATGAGCTGGGAGAAATGATAATTATGCTAATTAAAAAAAAATGCTAATTTAATTCAATACCGAAAATTAAAAAGTATGCCTAATCCCTACTAATACCCCAGTCTACTTGAAAACTGGTCAGCTGTAGAGGTCACAGCACTTGAGAAGCACGCAAATAACCTAAAGGGAAGTGGGAATGAGAACAGGTGTGAGGCTGACTGAGTCACCTCTCTCAGAAAGAAAGAGGAAAAAAACAGGAGAGAACAGAGAAAGAGCGTGCGTGTGTGAGAGAGAGAGAGAGAGAGAGAGAGAGAGAGAGAGAGACTATGTGGAAGACCAAGTAATCATATGTGATAAAGAAAGTTGGTAAGGCAGAAAAAGAAAGAGAATGAGTTAAAAGAGAGCTAACATAAGTGTCAGTGGATGGGAAGCCTCTGGGGGTGGGATCAATGGTGGCAGGAACTGTAATGAGGTTGGATGGAGGCCAGATTTCAGAATTATTGCTTATGTCAGCCAACAGACAGACAGCCAGAACAATGGCACAGAGGTCACACAGTCCAGAGGGGTGCCCGCTGGAGGAAGAGGGCCATAGAGGTCCTATTCTAGACTTGGCACCCACTCATAAGCCCTGAAACACTGTGTGTGTGTGTGTGTGTTAGAGACTGGCCTAATACAGTGGAAAAGAAAAATGGCAAAAGAGGAAGAAAATATGTGTCATTCTTCCTTTAGCAGAAAGAGATATTTTTCTTTGAAAGAGAAACATTATTGCATTATTGAAACATTATTCTATCCAATTAGACAAATTCCTGAATTAAGCATTTCAAAATTCTTATGAAATCATGAATTTAGATGTGGTGGTTGCCACATGATTGAAACATTACTGAAAACTAATTTGTTGGTCGTAAATCTTATTTTGGCCATGAATAAAGAATATTTATGCTGCTCTTTTCCAAACACTGAAAGTAAATGAGGGCAAAGGATGTTAACCTCCAAACACGACAACAGGCTGGTATCAAAGTACCACAAATTAATTAATATGACTATATCTCAAATGCAAAATCTAAAGAGATACACCTGCCATATCTTTATGCAAAAAATACCACCTTTAAAACTGTTATTAGAGTCATCTTAAGTACTTTCATGACACTTTAATCAGCCTTTTTCACATCTGTCACCTTTCATTTTTATTAAAATGAAATGAAAAACTACCAGCAAGTGTTCTTTGAAGAATCTGCAGTAAAAAGTTGCTGAACCGAGCTGTGGCTTAGTGGTTAATGTACTGTAAGTGTTTCCAACACATTGAGCTATGGTGCTAATGCAGGCAGTGTGCATTTACTCTTCTCATCGATAAAAGTGCCAAAAACTACATTTAAATGAAACCCTAGGAAAAGCTGATGATATTTCAGGTAATCCTTTCCTGATGAATCAAATGCCAAATAAGAGCAAAGGTTCTGGCCTATAGATCATCTTTTGACTGCCATCAACCTCACTTACAGTTTAGACAAAGCAGGCTGTAAAAATGATGCACAATAAATCATTATTTTAATGTGCATTCTGTATTGCTTTTGGCAAACCTCGGCCTTCTGTCTGATTTATGAGTGCTGCATTGGCTCAAGTGGGAGGCTGACTTCTGAAGGATTACAGTGGCGTTGCTGTCAACACCACTGATATTAAAAGGATGTTGTGGCATTATGACAAAAACAACAGAAGAGGCCATTACCATACATGACCTGTCAGTCGCTTCAATCACTCATTGCATTAAAAAAGACATCCTGACAGACCGAGATGGAACCTGCTGAAATAAATGACACAAGGCCATGTCAGATCCTGCATGTAAACACTGTTATGGAAGAGGGAGAGAAAAGAGAAATAGCAAATCCATAGCTTGATAGCTTGTTCTTGGGAAACGTGTATTGATCCTTAAGTCCTCAAGTGTGATGAGCTAAAATTGCAGCTTTCTATACTTGAGTCTCGGGGCCTTTGAAACAGACTCAGAAATTGGGCTGCTATATTTTGAATACACCCAGAACACCTGCATTGAATGGTTTCTCCTATAAGGAACTACAATAACTATGATGACTATCATCTGACATCCAAGCCCTCCAAGGCGACAGGCTGGTAATTTCATGCCTCTCAAAATGTATGAGTCGTCATCAAGCAGGTTGAGTATGGTGTCTTATTTACATGAGATCTGAATTTTTGGCACAAAATTCACGCAGGGCAATTTTAGAAAGAAAACGCTGTGCTATACTATATATTATGTACATTATATATATATATATATATATAATATACACACATTACATATATATATGTGTGTGTGTATATACTCATACTCATTATATTATGTTTCCTCACAACACTGCAATGATATTCATTATTTCTGTGTATATTTCTTTTTCTATGCGAGTCTAAATTAGCAAAAACTTTAAAACCTTAAACAAGTGCCGTTTTAATTACAATCCAATTTCAATATTATTGCTACACACTAAATAGCAACATGTCACACAATGTGCCTTATCTCATGAGGTAGTGAAAAAAATATCAAGCACTAGAAACAATACAATCTCCATAAACAACTCCATAGCCATTCAGTCTGCACACTGAAACACAGCTATAGCTAATGCCAGGTAATACTGTGTTGTCTTTGTGACCAGGCTTTAGGTTATTTAGAGAAGCCCACACTTAGATGCTCTGGGCTGCTAAATTAGTTAATGAGAAGATGCTTTGTTTTCCTAAGAAACACAGACAATTAAAAAAAGAACACACTGGTCCTGATTAGTGGCATTTGATGTGCATTAGTGGAAAATCTGCCTTGAATTATTCTGCTCATTATGTATTTGTCTGTGTGTGAATAAAAAAGTGGGTGGCTGAAAACATGTATACTTTCCAAACATTCATAAATTCATGCACCTAGTTCAAACATGGCATGTCCCACCATCTGCATCATTTATCCAGGCCGGATTAATATTTTAGTATGCGCTGGATAATATGTATTCATGAAGCCACATGCTGGTTTTGAGAGAGGATTTAACTCTTCCATGGAAACGTGTTAATATGTCCACAGCTGGATTTATGTCCACAGCTGGATTGATTATAGGCAAATGAACATCCAGCCCCCACATCCAGTCTAGACCAATGAGAGAAAGGAGACAGCATGATTAAGACCCAGAATACATCGCCCTGCTCGCTCTGTTCCCCTGTGACTATGATGAAACGAACTAACTAGGACTGTCTGTAGGAACCGGGGGAGGGGCAAAAAATGGATTAAGAGTCAATGACGAGAGAGAGAGAGAAAGAGAGAGAGAGAGAATGTTGAATGTTTTCATGAATGATGAAACAAAATTCATGCACCGTGTATGACGCTTTCATAAAAACAATAGGCAAAAAACATTTCAATTCTTTGTCAATTTTAAAGAATAAACACAAACTATAATTACAAATGTTTTAAATAATACTACATAAATGTTCTATACATTTCTTGTCCCTTTAGAGGAGAAAATAATTTTCTCATTACTTTTTCTAATTAAAGCTAATGATACAGCAGAGTAACACTGCACCAACCATAATCATCTGTGGGACCATTAAGCTATTACATTTGAGACCACAAGCCAATAAACCAGTGATCACACCATGTGGCCATTTCGAATACAGTGACACATGCAAGTGTACTGCAAGTGTAAATCATCAATATGCTGTGCCTATTTTGGGACTCTTGATCACGGATCACTAGAGGTACTGACAGATCTGACACATCCATCTTCAAATGTGTCAGGGTAAAAATAGCAAAACAGCAGCATCGTGAAACACTCTCTGTCTGCAGGGAGTAACTTACCAACTCTACTGCATGGATAATTGTGTGTTCTCATTGTTTCAGCATAAAATGGCAATATAAACTGGTTTAACAAGCTTTAAATAAAGTTGTTAAATAAATAATAAAATAACAAAAAGCAGTTTTCAAACAGGTTTCACAAATGCTACCCCATTCTACCATTGGTTGGACAAACAGACAGTCCCGCCTAATTTCCCTCACTGGTTGAGCCAATGTTGCTGTGCATGGCTGGTTGGGATGGTCAGACAAACAGGTTTACACCTTAAGGAAACCAGCCTACAAATAATTGTCCCAATGTTGTCTCAGATTGAGGAATGCATTTCAACATCAAACAAAAAAAACTTTAATTCTTTATTGCTTTTTGATTTAAAAATCCTTAATTGTAACAAACTTTCTGGTTAGCTATAAAAGTTACAAAATGTACAGTTTTATATGAATTGAAGACTCACTGCTGGTCCTTATAAACTGAGGTCAATAATCATCAGATTCAAAACAATCCCAAATACAGTGTGATAATCTAGAGGGTGTGTTTGTAAAAAATGAAATAAAGTGTCAATGTAGGGCTGTTCAATAACAATACTGTAAATCATAGTAATAGCTCCACTGAGACATACAAGAGGTTATACATGACACTCTTTATACACCGGACAGTTGATATAACACTGGTCTGCATTAGCATCACAGTAAAACACACAGACAAACAGCATATTTACGAAAGCCCAGACACATGTGTAAACCAGTTACACACACTTAAACAAAAATAGAAAGCGAAGGAAATACTTTGTTGACTTGCTTCTTACAAATAGTCTTGCTTTAAGAACAAATACTCATCTTCACAAACATACAAACTTATGCACAGGTTTGTGTAGCATATATAGAGTGTGTAGTCTTCATACTGTAGCAACAATAATGAACTTATTCCTAAAAACATTGCATCATTTGTCCGATGAATCCGACCAATGGAAGAAATGCAAGAGGAGCATTCAGGAAGCTTGTTTTGAAAACAACCATTATTTTTGTAACTCCATTTGTGAAAGCACGAAATTTCACACTTCATCTTAAAAAGGCTTGCTGCCTTTTTGGAGAAGAAAAAAAAACTTTCAGCTGCATTCAAGATACACGATGGGCTGGACAATAAGAAAAAGTATTCTTGATAGGGGCGTAATAACCCATTTTCTCTCATAGGTGCGGGCTTCTCTGCCAAGCTCGATCTGTGATCTTTGTGTCCACACCAAGAATCATGCCACCTCGTCTTACTGACCGCCACACAGATAAGGCCGTTTTGGCAACTGCCCCAGTCCGGTCTGGCAAATGCAATGTACCCAAAGCAAAGAGACACATGGAGGCTGAGGAGGAGGTTGAGGTGGTGTAGGCGGAGGAATGAGTCTGGGAGTTGTTCGACAGGGCATGAGTGGATTAGGCCGACGTTCTGCCAAGGTCCTGCCCTGCTCTGCCTTGAGCTGCCTGATGCACTGCAGTGATTAAAAAAAACACACACACTGTGCAGCACAACAAGGTCTGTTGAGAAAGTGAAACTGGTGCAAGCAAACCGGTGTAATAAATAATGCATTTTAAAACAGGTCTCTTGCTTTCATTCAAACCCCTGCTCTCTGGGACTGGTAGGTCATGCCTGATCGGACATGCAGGCATATCGATCGCTCTGTGCTGGGAAGTGCTTGCACCGATGAACAGGATACTTTTCGAACACAGTAGGCGTGGCAAGCGAGGTATGATGTGCTTTGGAAGCAAGGTTAAAACCAGGAGCATGCTTTTTAGGCTGAGGAACATTAGGATGGGAGTTCTAAGTTAGACAGTGGATCTGGTATCACAAAAGCTTGTGATAAGTGATCTTTTTGTAACTTATTAAACAATTAATAGTTAATGTACATCCTCTTGTTTATATCCTTCAAAGCACAAAGATTGCACAAGACTATAATAAATCCTCCATCACAGGCCAAAGAGAAGATACAGTCTTAACCTTTAAACTACAGTTTACCCCATTATGACTAACTGAGTGGCATGAGGAAATGAAGATATGTTTAAATATGCTGATATTGCTTTCTGTAAACACTTAAAACCTGTTGTTAGTATTTTGACAGTAAATGAATATCCGAGTACGATTACGGAAAAGGTCCGTCTTGGAAGCCTATCATTTTATCAAGCGTGCAGATAAGGGCCAGTCCAATCAATACACATAAGACTCATATCACACGCGCAGCATATACTGTCACGTGTACACGTCTCTGTTGGAGATAAAGGAACAATTCCCAGGCAACCTGTAGATCATATTATCAGCTTCAGGACAGTTTATTGACGTTTGATGTGGTAAATACAATGTATAATATAAAGGCCTGAAACAGAATCATAGCGCAGAATTGTTTGAACCACTAACATCCAAACAGGTAAAAAAAACAATAAATCACACGACCATTCTTTTATCACCATTCACCTGACAAAAACAAAACGGTGTTATAAACTTGACCTGGCCTAAAATTACATAATATAACAGCTTTAATAGCTTTATAATTAAGAATCGACATAACGAGGCGTGTCAACATAACTAACGTATGTTTTCTGTTAATGTAACAAACATAAGGTAGATACAAATCTGGAAAAATAAATAACTAAATTATATGCGGAAATGTCATTTGCAACCATTTACGCATCTCGAATTTACATAAAAAGTAGCGCACAAACAACTCAAATCCATGCGCAATATAGAAAGCAACAGTGTAAAATCTTACCACAATCATGCAATGAAACCCAATGCAATAAGGTCTTCTCGCAACAGTTTGTCGAGCAGGGGAGAGATTGTGCACATGTCGCTCAACTCAAGAAAACGATATGTAAGTCTATGTAAAGTGTCTTACCCTCAGCACGGGACCGGAGATCCGACACAGTCCGCTGAACTGGCGACATTGGGTCAGAGTAGCGGCACCTGTCAAACGGACGCCGAAAACTCCGCGTTGCTTTTCTCTGTTCTTCCGTCCAGGGATTTTAAGTAGCTTTCTCACCACTCCCGTGACCGGTAACCATTTATTTAGAGCTGGGATTCATGGTCTTTTCTGATGAACAGCGATAGTTCCGTTCTGAACAACAAGCTCCAGCATCAGTGCTCGAAGTTGAAGGCCAAATCGCTCCAATACAAGCAAGAATCGATAAGCGCTTAAAACAGTGAATGTGAGTGAGCTCTCCGCTTCACAAATTAGACCGTACCAACTAGCAGCGCAGGGGGAGCCGTGTCGCAATAACGGTTACTGGAGAGGGTCGCTCCCACTCCGAAAACAATAAATGTTCTACAATGAAGGCGTTTCGTTTACTGTAATTAAAACGTCGTTCTAAACATACATCGTGTTATTTATCATTTTTCTTAAAAACTGAATCAAAAGAAAGGTCCCCTAACATGGTCTTATGGGGACAGTCTAGTGGAGATTCCCTGCTGCAGTTACTCATTGTTTCGGAGGGGATTGCAGAAACAATGACAGCCCACTATTTCTTTATTTCAGGCCCTGAAGCAATCACGACTCTGCAATTGCCTCCCATATTACCCTTCTGCCAGAAACTGTTATGGGTTTGCCGATGTGTTGAGACTTTGCTCTCAAAATGCCACATGTTGATAAAGAGAAGTCTTCGTTACTGAATCTTCATCGTCGTCGTCTAATATGGTTCTATGTGTAAAGGTAGTGTTAAAAATTGTTGGTATAACGAGATAGTGAATTAAACATTTTTTTTAATATCTTTGAATCTGCGAGTTTCTTCCTCTGTTTTGAAACTATAACTAGTTTAATTTACGCACCCATTGTTTGAATAAAAAATAGCTAATATTTTTTCTGGCATATCTTTCAAAATTCAAATAGAGCCTTTCTGAAATATTGACTAATCATTTCTTTCACCTAACATTATCCCAAACCTCTATATGATACCTCTATAGTTTCTATAGTTGCATAAAATCAATAATATTCTGTTGTATGAAACTGGACAGCCTACAAATACTAATAACCCCCAAATTTCCTGTCTTATTTCCAAAGCTTTTTAGGCTTTCTTTCAACCTATTCAGCATCCACACATCAGCACAGGGATTTGGGTCTATTGCTCCTGAGGTTGCCTAGCAACAGTGACTAGATGCCTGCCTCTTTGATTATGTGTGCAGTGGTTTCATCTTTGAACACATATCAGTCTAAATAATGACTCATCCTCGTAATACGCACACATGCTTATTCAGTTACCGACAGATATAAACAGATTTTTTTAGAAACACATAAATCCAACCATTTAATATGTGCTTCCCACCTTCCAACGTTGCTCATCAAAAATGACCAGATCAATATTTGGGTTAAAAAATGCATTACCATGGTAGTTTATTACTAAGGAAACTGTACATTTCCATTCTAAAAGTGTATAAATCTTTTACTGTATACATTTTACAGTACACATTTTAAATTGTTGTAATAATATAACCAACAGATGTTCTGGCTTTGCAACACATCAAAACATCATGATTCATATATTTCCTCTTGCATGCACAGAAGTTCAGTTCTGGATATAAAGCTAACATCTCTCTCTCTGCACTAAATCATCTGTGCTCAAAGCAGAGGCCATCCCTCTGATAAATGAGCAAGCTCGCTTCAGCCTATGAGCTATCAGAACCCTCTGTTTCTATCAGGCCACACAACGGCTGCACTCACTGCAGGCTGCACATCTAGACTTATTGAATGATTATGCCTTAGTAGTTCAATGTATGTGCTTGGGACCATGAATGACTCAAAGGAATGTGAAGTAAGCTGCCCATGAATGTATTTTGTGGATGCATTGATGCATCATTGATGTTTTCACATTGATGCATTTTATGTGCCTTTTTATGAATTATATCAAGGTTATAATAGAAGCAGGATATATTATGTGGCAAACACAGTGAGGTTAATTTTTAACATGAGACTAAAGACAACTAAGCTATTAAGGGTAAACAAAAAGACCTGTCAGTAAACAGTTCTGATGAAACCGTCTGTCCAGGACAGCTCTGGCAAGCTGTCAAACAATATAATCAGAAAGGCCACTTAGAATTGGCGGCTCTATCAATAGCTGGGCATTCTGGGATACTTAAGCATGGGTGAAAGAGGACAGTGGGCTTAGCAGATATTGATCAGGAACGCTAATTAAAACACAGACACCCTGATTCTTTATTTAGTACATAGCCTCTGTGTGTCTGGGAGAAGACACAATAGTGGATTTGGTATTTAAGATCTGATTATTGGGTTTAATCAGATATAGATTGTATGCGTAAAATGGAATGAACTATGTGGATAAAATACCCTGTACCCTGTCTCTACTTATTATAATACATTGATCAGTAAGATCATACTCTGCCCCCTGGTGGAGTAAAGCTTTTAGTAAAGGATTTAACTTTCTAGTTGAATACCCTTGCACCCAGTTTTATGTGTAATGTTAACCATGTTTTTCAACTTACAATTCATATTTATCAGTCATAAAAGTCAATAATCCTTTTACAAAGGGATGAGTCACAGATTATGAATTGCAAAATTAAGCCCTGAAGTTAATTTATTCTGTTCATTGAACCATACATGTAAAGCACCTGTAATACTCAATTTATTTATGACTGACAACAAAAATAATTCCATTAAAGTCTGTGTAAATAACATGGATTTATATTAATCTGTATTGTTTGAATTACCTCTTATTCTCTTCTTGTTTTTAAAAATGATGGGATCTTTTTCATCTTATTTACTCATGGTGATCATTGACTTTTTGTAACACACTAAACTCATCAAACTTATGAAAGTGTGTTTTCATGTGTGTCTATTAAGACATATAATTATTTAGGCACAACATGTAAAAAAGGATCAACATCTGGATCAACATCTTTTTATGGTCTCAGAACAACAATCATATCAAACAGTAATAGGCTATATCTATTGCTATCACTAACCCAATCATGTTCTACCTCTAAAACCAGAGCAAAATTACACTGTAGGTTGGTTAAAACAGCCATGCTATTAACCTGATAAGCCTCACCTTTAACCTAAAATCTAATTGGTTGATTGCAATGTTGTTCCAGGACCAACCAGGATGTCACCCAGGACCATTGGGTGTTGGAATGGTAAATAGACCAGGAATATTCTATTTACCAATCCAACATTATGCTTTTAAAAACATGCTTAATCATCAAAGAGACAGTTATTAAAAATAGACATAAATAGACACATCCTTGAGCTCTAATAATTGACACTGACAAGTCTCAGCCTGTAAACAAACTGTCAATTAATCAGTCAGTGCCAGTACAGGATCTGCCTGCATCTTGTTGATTGTGACAAACCAGATGTCACAAGAATTTTACTGACATTAAGTAAAACTGGTGCTAACTTTACAAACAAACAATGAAAGCCTTCTCTGCACTGGAGATTAAAGACAAAAAATGTAGTAAGAACAAAACATTTATTTAGATCATTATCATCAGTGGACCTAGTCTAGAAATCTTCTGGTTCACCAAAACATTGTGATATATTCTACAGAGAGGAAATTGATATTGTCCCAGAAATAAATAAAGACTTTGTCTGAGCATGGCATGTGGAAAGTTGATTTGTTGAGCTTCAAAGTGAAATGTAGTGCAATATTCATCAAGCACCAATAAATCACTGGATCAGTACCCTAGGCAATGAATCACTAAATAATTTGTAGCCTCTAAATAATGCTCAGACTTGAGCTTTCTGGTTCTTCTTATGCTACTGTCTGAAGAACAGTTGAGAATGTTTAACTCAGATAACTTCAATGGGGAGTGACATGAGGAAACTCCTTTATGACAGACAGATGTTGGCAGATAAATGAGAGATAATAGCCAGAGGATTGTTTGTGAACAGTTTGTCACTATTTAAGAAGGAAACTTACAGTGGATCCTAATCAGCTCCCTAGGTCATGAATTAGTATATTGTGTACATGAGTTCCAACCCTGGTAAGGACTCTGACTCACTACTTTGGGACAACAATAACTTTTTTTTCTGATGATGTGACTATGTAATCGCGTTGCGAAGTGTCAGTACAGTGTTAATTTTTGTAATTTTTGTCAGTACAGTGTTAATTTTTGTAATATTTGTCATTACAGTGTTAATTTTCTGTAATTTTCTGATGTACATTTAAAAATGAATATGAATATAAATGAATATTAAATATACATGTTAATTATATGTGTTGCCTACCTGTCTAGCAATGTTAAAAATATATAAATAGTACATGTGAGGAATAATGTACAAGGAACCAATCTTTTACTATGTCAAAGGTGATCAGGACCCCTACCCAAAGTCTAAGGGTCTTCCTAATCATCCTGGCATGGTTTTCTTTGCGGTAATGTCAGTTGTTTATTTCCAAAATGTAGATTTAATGAATGAATGAATATCATTTTCACTTTCTCTTTCTTAGAAGGCTCACTAAAAACAAACCTTTCTCCTGTACAAAGTGACACAATTGGTCTAAATGGCTTGTTCCATTTACAGACAATGTATCACATTTCTAGAGTGTCACTCTATTACCTATGACGAAAACAGGATGTAAGTATTAAGTACCTGGACATGCAATATGGCTTGGTTTACTGCTGCAGTGCTGAGGTAGACATGGAGCGGCTGCTGTGCTACCCGACAACCCCACTGGAGGGCGAATGAAGGAAAATGTCAGCCAATGAGACTTGAGCTCAGTTTTTTCATGCTGAAGCACAGCAGGTGTATACATGCAGACCTAGTACAATCTTCTAAGTGGCATGAAACAGCAACATATTAAAAAGACCTTAAGACTTTTAGCCCTTAGCCCTTGTATACCACAGTATCTAACTAAATAGAAAATGTATGTCCAGATTTTTTACAAGCAGTCATTAAAGATTTACCAAAACTTCTAGTTGGCCAATAAATCAATGTTTCTTTTAAATTATATGTGTGGATGCTGATTCAGCAAACGTTTTTAAAGAAAAACTAATTGTTCCAAAAAGAGAGACAAACCTTTGTTTCTAATTATAGACTAGAAACTATCATCTTTGAGTTTGATACATGGCTGTTCAAAGGGGAAAAAGAAAAGAAAAATCTATGGCATGATGAATTATTTAAGAACACTATCAGTTTTCTTATGGTTGGTTTTCTCAGTAACCATGGAAAGGCCACATGCATTATTAACAAGTACAGGAACACTGCTGGATAAAGCTGAGGGTAACTCAGAGATCAAACTCTTTCTGTGGTACTCGGTGTGCCTGGGCTCGGAGGTAAATCATGGATAAATGTTGGAACTAATCATTATCAGCCATCAACGAAGCCTAGGAAATAAACTTGCCTTTGTGTTGGACCATGTAAGTCAACACAATGGAGGGGGCTTTGCTGACACAGGAGGATGGAAAGAGGCAGAAGAGGGTGAGGTTCCGGGTGGCCTCTGGGAACAGCGGGCGTGTTTTGAAAGAAATGTTCAAAGATGAGGGGCCATCAGATTCCCTGGATTCAGACTGCACTTGCAGCTCTGAAGCAGAACGGGCCAGCACCCCATCCACCAGCGGGGAGATCAATGAACACCTTTCATGTGGATTTTTGGGGTCGGAGCTGGATGACAGTGGAAGTGAACCTGACAATTTGCTGATGTTTGCAGGGGGGAGAGACAGAGATCATGTGTTAAGTACCAAACGTGTAAATATTCTCAGTAAAAATGGGACAGTTCGAGGAGTCAAGCACAAAGTCAGTGCTGGCCAAATACTCTTTGATAACTTGGCTAAAAACAACGGGGTAAGTAAGTAAAGGAAAGAATTTTAAATATCAGTCAACACATCATCACCAGCTTTATACAATCTCTAAAATCCATTACTGTGGATGTCAATACACAATACATTGTGCTGACTACAATAAAAGATTGAGATGGGGTCAATTTTATTCCATGCTAGTAAGAGCCAAACTGTATTAGTGTTTATTTAATATCGACTGTCTGCTATGAGCTCTGCCAAAAGGCCCATTTGGTCATTTTTTAAATGACCTTTGCATTTTAAAGGCCCAGATGCTTCCAAGAACTGTTTCTTACTTTTGTTCTTAAAGGATTCAGAGCCTCTTTGCTTAGCTGCTATTGGTTACAGAGTCTGTTCTCTTCTCTCAGGTTTTGGCTAGACAAATGATCTGTCCCAGTGAGCAAGATCACTGTACAATTAAAGATTAATGATGCATTTCTTTAAGTGTTTTGGCTAAGTTAATAATCTTAATGTATTTTCAATACCCCCGCTTTTGCATTTGAACAAAGAAAAACTTGCTGATGGATTCTGGTTAAATACATTTTGATAGGTAAATAGAGAAAGTTGCAAGCAAGTTCATTATTTAAATAATAAGCACATTTAACTATTTAAGAACTGCTTTTTGTTACCTAGAAACACATATTAAAATAATATAAAGGCTGACATAAGCTGCTATGTGCAAATATTGCAATAGTCCAAAGAGCTACAATTGCATTAATATTGAATGTTTAATGTTTGCATTAATGTTTATTGACACTCCATGCTTTAATCCAAATAGTGAGTGTATTTGACTCACCAGACTTGATTTACTGTTGCTAATAGATAGCTCTAATTTTCACTTATTGAACACTTAATCATAGCAGTTAATATAGATTTTCAACTCTAGATTTTTTCAACTTTATTAAAGCAGATATCAAATTGATAAATAATTTCTGATGTTTCATTGCATATCCCTACTTAGTACAGGAGGAAACTGCTTAAAGACAGCAGCTTATTCTGAGATTAACTTATTTTGTTTGTGGCGGCGGAGATACGTCATGATTTCAGTACTTTGAAAGAAAGCCTGTTTTCTAACACCGGACTTCTGTTTTCTTTGGCCCTCTCAGCCAGAGCTGACTCTGGAGTTTGGGCGGATTGTAATCTACACCACAAGTTTTCGAGTGGTCAGGACTACATTTGAGCGGTGTGAACTTGTCCGAAAGATCTTTCAGAACCACAGGGTGAAGTTCATTGAGAAGAACATTGCCTTAGACAGCGAGTATGGGAAGGAACTAGAGATACGCTGTAAACGAGTGGGTGAACCTCCCTCACTTCCTGTGGTCTTCATTGATGGACATTATCTAGGGGTCAGTGCTCAAATTATTGCTCCACTTTGCTTGGTCTTATGTTAATAAAAATGTTTTTTTGAAGAGAAAAATGTGTTTCACTAATTTAACTTGATCCCATATTAAACATGTTATGCTATTACAATGCTGTTACTCTCATTAACTAAAATTTATCATGTAAAATTCAGAACAAAGTTGTGCTATTGCAATGCATGGACGTATTTACACATATCTGTAAATAACATCAGGTCTTGTTTTGTACATTTAGGGTGCAGAAAAAATACTTGAAATGAATGAATCTGGGGAGCTTCAAGATCTCCTGACCAAAATTGAGGTAAGTGTTGGTTTTTGCACTAGTATAAAATAATAATTTACCCACATAAAGTAAGATTGACCTAAGAAGAATACTGATTCTGATCAGACCAGTTTAAATAAATGTCAAGGGTTCACTCTCTAATTTTTTTTTACCTTCTCACTGTAGAGAGTTCAGCACCCAAACACATGTCAGGCGTGTGGGGGATTCGCTTTTGTCCCGTGCCCTATGTGCCATGGTAGCAAAATGTCTGTGTTTCGCAACTGCTTCACGGACTCCTTCAAAGCACTTAAGTGCACAGCATGCAATGAGAATGGTCTTCAGCCCTGCTCCAGCTGTTCTCACTAAGGTCCTCTTCAAGTGCCTGCCACCCCTTCCCGTGCACCGTTTTTATTCCCATAAGCCATGCAAAAACTACATCTTAAAGAGATGCCGAAAGAACTGTTATTTGTTAATAAACATTTTTTTAGAAAATGTAATAATGTGTCCACAAATACTTTTTACCATATTTTAATTTGCATTGCACTATTACAGTATGGAGATTTTTTTACATATGCCAACAGATACACAGGTAAATACCTGGCAACATTAATCATTCTGACTCCATGGACCATGCCTGTCACTGTAAATAAATATAGCAATTAAGAAAAAAACTGAATTACTCTCAGGGGCCCAAAGAAGGATATCATTCCAAACTCTATAATCCCAGAATGAGCCAAAAACCTGTTAAACATCAAAACAAGGGGTCCTGTTTCCTGCTGAGGAAATCCTGCAAGTTATTTGACTATACAAAATAAAAAGAGACCACAAGTTAAGCCCTCACCAAGCGCTTCCTTGTTTGTCAGGCAGTCAGGTTTACATTTAATTATTCAGATGTATGCAGGAATCAAATTGCCTGGCATTGAAAGAAGATGACCTAATGTCTGTATGCCTGAGATCTTTAATTTATCCATGAGATATATTCATCCTTTCATTTCATCCCATCATCCTTTAATTGATCCACTCTGACCTTATTTAAGGGTTAATTAAAGCTTAAAATATTAACATATAAATTATCCCAATCTTGAGGTTGTCAAAAATCCTTCAGCAGGGCCGATCTGGAAGAGTGTCTCTGTGCTGTCATAGCCCTGTACAATGCTGCTTGAATTAGAGTCTACAAGGCAGCATTGTAAAGAGGCTCAAAGCACAGAGTAAATGTCACCTCTCCTATGCAAATGGCTCATATTATGGGTATGATGATCAAAGCTTACTGGTTATTGAGACCTAGGAAGTGTCACATTACGTTTCAGGTAACATGACAGATTTTACGGTGGAAAGTACGGTAATATTTAAGGTAACAACATTTTTATAAATACAATAAGCGGATGAATTTATGGGGGATAGGACGTGGCCATCAAGACACAACCGAGCGCGTCCCCTGTTGGTGATTTTTGATATTTTTTTAAAAACACAATAGGAACATTTACACGAATATCAAGTATCTACAATCAATAAACAAATAACTCAAAGATGAAGCATGCAAACATGGGACCTGTTTTACAGTTCAATTCAAACAACAAGACAATTCCGGTACAATACTAAAAATCAAGGCACTATGTAATTACATTTTATATATGGCAAATAAAAACAGTAACAAATTCCTCATGTTTTAGTGACTTCACAGGCAAATTAAAAACGCGCGCAATACGTGCAAAATCGACAGATTTCAGGGAACCCCTGAAGCTTTGATTTATTGTGATCTGTAAGCACCTTAGCGATAATGTCCATTTTCCTGCATTCTGTCGAGAAAACATTAGCTGTCTAATTTAAAGTAGTAAGAGAGTACAATGTGTGCCATCAAAAGCTCGATCATTCCGCAGTGGGAAGAAATCCGATGCTAAAACGCGGCGTCTCTACCTTGCTTGACGATCACCATCACAGATGCGCCACACGTTTGCGTCTCTCTGTGGCTGTATTTCAAAAATTAAGTGCGGTCTACCTAGACAACATTTACAGCGTCCTAAGACGAATCACACGCCTATGAAGCCCGCAAAAGCTTACTTGGTAGGCCGTTCACTTCGATTTGATACACAGCCTGGGTATGTCCGTGCAGCTTCGGGTGTATTCTGTACACTACATAGTGAAAGCGCGATCGCAGTTGAGAATTTGAATTTATGTACAATGCTACATTTTATATGTGCTTGACTGTACCAATAACATTATTTTAAAGAAAACATCAATGTCTATTTGTAGGTTGGAGTTATGTATGGCATGTTGTAGGAGAAAAAAATTGAGCCAATCAAAACAAAAAGTCCGGGTTATTGATCTGTCTGCAGACCAATGGCGTGTTTTTTTTTAAATGAAATTTGTTTTATCAACCGATGTCCTCATCAAACATCCAAACAGTACTGAGAAAGAACATTCAACGAAGACAGACAATAAAAGACAAACATCCAGTGGTTTAATAAATTAATTGTTATTTATTAATCCATTGCTTCAGTAGCTTCAAAAGTCCAAATATCTAGTCAAATAGCAATCTGACACCAAAACGTATTTAAAATATATTCTTAAAGCCCTTTCCAAAATAAATTTGATTTTCATCCCTGAACTAACCTTGCATATTCCCAACCTGCTTTATATTTAAGAAATGTCTGTGTAAGAAATGAACTGAGCAAATTGAAAAACACTATTGAGATTATAAACTTTTAAAACTTTATACTGGATAGACTTCAGCACAAGAGAGCATAGATCTACAATAACTACTGTTTAAACATCTACTGTTTCAACAAAATATCTGTCATTAAAATTGACAGATAATT
>JAZGTJ010001018.1:0-12527 GCA_036877575.1 Botia almorhae
CACCTATAGTCAAAATGGCCATGAAGCTATAGCCGATAGTACTCTTCTGATTGGTGAGGAACCGCAAGACGGTCTTAAAAGAATCCATAGTTGGTACAGACATATCTGGTAAATGTTCCAAAGACGTTGTTGGTGGTATAATGCAGAAGATAATGTAATTTGAAAAAGAAGTTCTGTTGTAGCTGCAATTCAGAACACACTAGGGCGCTCCCAGTTCTTCACTGTTTCTCTGTTTTTTTACTTTATTGTCCACACCCTCCTTTATCTCCTCCCTTTCTTTCTCTGACAGCCACAGCTCATCAGATCCCTCCCCTGTCCATCCTATTTTCCTACTTTCCCCTCCCACTGGGAACAAAACCAGCTCATCTGGTTTTGTTGGAATTCAAAACAGTCTGCAACTGTGCGTCTATACAGCAGTTAAACAGTCGGCGGAAAACTGAGCTAGCCAATTTTTACTGGGAAAATGACAATGTGCTTTTTATTATTGAGAGGCTGGAATCTGGGGGCTGGCAGCACTGGAATGTGAACCATGAAGATGGCATTAACCAAGTATCTACACAAAACATGTGCATGTGATGTGTAACCAAAAGGTATATTGCAACATAATATTTGCCAAAAGGGAAGTCGTTTGTTATAGATACTGTATGGCTGAGCAGACACTTTCTGTTCCTCTCCTCATGCCCCTCCCGTACGGATAAGCTTTCATGTTAACATCTAATGGTAGAATATTGATTTTGTTGAGTGCGCTTTCAGCAATATGATTTTTACATGATTACTTAATAAAAAGTCTTAAATTGTTATCTGTTAGACTACAACCAAAGTTTTGCTGTGCAGTTGTTGTGAAAATACAAGGACTGTTGAGATCTTTTTATTGAGAATAATTAATGATTTTCCAAACATACTGTGTTTTAAGCTAAGAATAGTCTGTTTTATTCACATGAAAAATCTTATTAAAATAGAAAACCCATTTTTAAGTATTTTACCTCTCGTCTGGATTTTCTGTCATTCAATACAATTGGTGTCTTACAAGACAAGGCAAAAGCCCCAAAATATCTACAAAAACAATTATATAAACAACAGTATTAAAAGAATGCTAAAATAGTGAGAACAACAAAAAGAATGAATGTGTAATCTCTGATTACACTGTAGAATGTACAGCAAAGACAGCAAAGCGAGTAAAAAACAGCAGCTCTGTTTATGTATTTATCCATAATGACATGGCAGAGAAAAGCACAGAGTAAAGCTGTCAATTAAAGGACCACCGCCAACAAACACGCTCTTTAAGAACCTACAGGACCAGTTTACCCTCGTCCACAAATGCAAGTGCTGCCGGGTTTGAAAACTCATTATCAGACTTGACTGAAAACCTCGCTGCTGGATTTTCCAGGTCCTCACAGGTGCACACATACTTGTGCAGGATGCTGTAGTAGTCGTCCATGCTCCTGTACTTGTAGAAGGAAGAAATCTTGGCCCATGCTTGTTTGGGAGGACGCTTCATAGCAATAGGTTTGGTTAACTCAAAAAAACTTGTTATGTTTCTCTTTGCAAGCTTTTCGGCGTGTTGCGCTGCATAGCTGTCCATAAACTCACCCTCCTTCTGAGAATACACCCTCCAAAACTTCAGCTGCATGTAGCTGATTGGAGAGTAGCATCTGGAGATGCACGTAAGCAGAAACGTAAACATCGCCACAGAAGCTATCAGGATCCAACCAAGTACCTAGAAGTATTTTCCAGAATGATTAAAATGTAAATCTGAAATTTGTGACATTAATGATATGAGTTTGTACTCCGGTCAAAAATATATGTTTGAATGCTAATGTGGTCACTGTTTGCGTAAATAATGTAATTTTGGGGTCACCTGCGATTCAGCTTGTATGATGGAAAGGACAGCCAGTCTCTCGCTCTGCGGGATTGACGTCCCATCACACGGGAACTTTTCCAACTCTGTCCGACAGTGGGGAAACTTATCACTACAAAGTTGAAGCCTAAAAAGTGTAACATTGGCGCCAGTCATAG
Source organism: Botia almorhae (assembly GCA_036877575.1). Classification (NCBI taxonomy): domain Eukaryota; kingdom Metazoa; phylum Chordata; class Actinopteri; order Cypriniformes; family Botiidae; genus Botia; species Botia almorhae. The sequence continues at coordinate 2,017 of JAZGTJ010001018.1, forward strand.
AACACTCGAAGTAAACCCCTTTCAGCAGAGCGACTGCTATCCAGCTGAGAGGCGCGATCATTGCGGTCGTGGAGATTTGAAGAAAAACGCACAGAAAGCCAAACGCGTAATTGAATTGACATAGTTTGTATTTCCTAAGGCACAGACCCGTGAATAATTTCCATGTTTTATTGCTCAGCATGTAACTTAGGATGAGCAGAGCAAGTGCGGGTACGAGGAGGCAGACGTTCCCGTAGATGAAGTTCCAGTCATTGCAGGGACACTTAAAAGCAAAGGCGGAGAAGATGTGCTCGCTACTCACGGTTAACAAAGCAATCAGTCCGAATCCCAAATTTGTATGCTGTTTCTGCGTGAAGTTAAGCAGTGGTTTGAACTGGTCCATGTCTGAAAGCTGAGAGCTGCTCGTTTGAAATGAAACCATGTAATGACAATTTTGGTTCCGTTATCTTAAGACGCGCTGCTTTCAGTGAGTGTGCAGTAAAGCTTCACCGTACAGTCGAGGAAGTTTAGGGTTTACTTTATTTTATTAGTTATTATTCTATAACACTCATCAATTTTGCATCGTTGCAAAGCAGCTTTACAGAACATACATTTTAGCATTAAACAGGAAAAACGTAAGAAAAGCAGTATATAAATAAGCTATACAAAAAAAACACGTTAGGACACACACAGTAGAGTGACTTCAACGTAAGTCCGTCCATCTGTTCATCCATCCTACCTCAGAAATAATAAACTGCTTATATCAGTACGACCAATAACAATATATCAGTACGACCAATAGCATTTTGCAATGCTTATGAAACTCATTGACTTTCAAAATAAATGACATTTGAAACTCGCACTGCGTTTTTCTACCGGTTTGCGGTTCATATTCGGCGCCTCTTAGAAACACACATGATCCAGCGCATGTGACTGCAAGGGGCGGGGTTTGAATGGGACTAGCGTCTACAGTAGCTCGGGTGTATCAGACACACTCATAACGAGTTACCCACCAGTCTCTGGATAATGTTTCTCAACCTTTATTCTGTTTGGATCAGTCAGAGTTACTAAGCGCCATTTCCAAATAAAATCGACCGAGAGAAGAAGACGCTGGATGCAGGGTAAGGTGCATGCGCTTTTCAGCTTGTGTGGGCTTAGAGATTTAGATACATGCCGCATACGAACGTTTAGACAGTGTTTACAGCTGAACGCTGATGGGATGCATTGCAACAGCTCACAGATGATTGTCATGAGGTTGCAGCTGGGCGGGTGTTAATTGAGGATTAGGTTTATCTGCGCCCAAATGTTCTCGGTTCTGCCCTGTTGTTGCTAGGAGACCTTTGACAGCTGAGATTTAAAAGTGATTGTGGCCCAATGACTCCCGCGGCCGGTCACGCTAAAATATTTACATCTGCAAATATTGACAGCGTTTCTTTATGCATACAATGTATTTCAGCACGCGGGCCGATCTAAGATCAACAGTTAAAATAATAAGGGACTGTATGACAACCGCCTGTTTTTTTAATATGCGAAAAATTTCAGTTACGCTTTTAATTCGTAACCCGCAATTAAATGTCAACGCGACTGTTTCCACAAGACCGCATATGTCATAAATTCACCTTTAGTTTGACAGATTAAGGGGATGCGCTGTTTAACTAGGTCAGTGACCGGCTAAAGATAATGGATGGGAGCGTTTGAGTGGCATCCACCAAAGCTACTGAACAAGTGTCTTTGTAATACTGCATCATTGAAACATATTCATAGCTCATATCGCTTTTCTTTCTCCTTTTTCTTTTCTCTTTTCTTCTCCTCTGTTATCACTAGACTGCAGACTGCTGACTGAAGGTCATTTTGTAATCGATCAATATCTGCTGGAATGACTGACGATGGCCCAATAGGGTCCGATGAGCCCTGCGTCAGATCGCCTGCATTCAATTAACCGTCACACGAGACTATGAAAATAGTGTAACACGCTGATTTGGGAACAGAATGAACTTCGCCCGTAGCTGTTTTGTATCCAAACAGACTATAAATCAGTAGGGTGAGTGGTGTGGGATGTTTGCATACATATGAATAGATCAGTAAATCTCTCAAAACATGTACGGGATGTATTTCATACCAAACCAACAGAAATAAGAAACAGCATTTTATAAAGAGAGTGAAGTCTACGTAAGGGCTATTACAATTAAGCGCCCATTAGAAGATTAAGCGTCACACATTAAGATTTTCATACCATAATGTATTCAGATGTTTGTTTGTTTGCTTCTCATTGTATGTCAATTAAGTACTCATTATTTTTGTATCACATTATTGAGAATAATTATTGAAAGTAAATAAGTAGCTTCATGTAGATGCTCATCAAAAGGCTTTTGAGATACAGTATGTAGACTGTGTCCTTATTCACTTTTTTGTTTTGCTCTTCCTGTTCTTCCACTGTAGAGTGTTGCACATGCTCAGTCAGGCCTCTCTGGTGTTTTGTAGCATCCTCCAGAAGCACCTCCTTCTCGTCTCTCCTCCAGGAGCATGCCCTCTGAGCCTCCTCCCAGGTACAGTCTTCACACCTCAGTCTCCCTGGAGATAAAGCCGTGTTCTCAGCTCTTTGGCGAGTTTAGATTTGATGTAAGGTGATGTGACACGGTCAATGAAAGTAAAAGTGTTTTTGCTCTGGAGGATATCTGAGGTTAGACACTTGTGTTTCCCAGGATGCTCCACTGCTGTGTGTCTGTTTTACCACAGACAGAGATTGAGAGCTAAATGTGAACATGTCCTGCTCAAAATAGCTGTTCAGGGCAATGGGAGCAAAGAGAATCAATGACAACTCACTTACGGAATAAATGTATTGATAGACATAGCGGGATCTTGCTAAACCTAGCTTGTTTTTTAATGGGGACCTAAAAAATGTTCCCACAAGGTAGAATGCACTGGTGTTACTTTACTTCCTTGACTAATTTACTAACACACCCCCACTTCTACTTCTTCTAAAAAATAAATAAAAAAATCCTTCTTATACTGTATTGAAATACATGAGACCTGTCTATATCTATGCACTTATTCACTGTTGCCTCCTATTGTAATTGAAGTTGCTTCCTTGTCCTCATTTGTAAGTCACTTTGGATAAAAGCGTCAGCTAAATGACTAAATGTACTTGTGGCTTGGTCCCCTTATAATGTAGAGAGTACCAGGACCACACACACACACACACACACACACACACACACACACACACACTCATACACAATGATTTTATTTTGGACACAATCTGCAGGATATAATCACGCTCAAGCATGAGTTTGTCTTTGAGTGTCATTCTTATGTCTCAGCTCCCAGGACATGCTGACAGGACAGAGACTGTGTCAATCCAAATCCCACCAGGACTCTGTCCTCTCTGCCCTTAATCAGCAGCGCAAGGACGGACTGCTGTGTGATGTCACCCTGGTTGCCGGGGAACAGAAGTTCCACGCTCACAAGGCGGTTTTGGCAGCGTGCAGCGATTACTTCCGGGTAAGATTTTACAATGTGATTGTTTAGCTTTTCTGTGCACTGTAAACAAGCCACTAGGTTGTTTACCGGGCACACTTCTCCTGGGGTTTGCTAAGGATAGTTTGTCAATGTCATTTACTTCATGTCGTTTCAAAACCTTATGATTTTTTCATTTTTTTATTGGAAAAAATTTCATTTTTTGTTGGAACACAAAAGTTGCTGTTACCTATATGATAAACGTGAATAGGGATGGATAGATGCTGTCAAGCTCCAAAATAAAAAACAAACAACAACATGAAAGTATCATGAAAATTGTCCATATTGCTAACATACAAAGCTGTAAGTCTTCTGAAACTAACTTTGTGTGTAAAAAGTTGTAATACACTAAAAATCTTCCATTTTGCCTTAGCTCTCAAGTATTGTTGTACGTTATTGGAATGTACATGCATTAAAATGTACCAGGCCAGCATACATTATATCATGCTTGCATAATGCAGATGGCTGTAATTCTTGCATGCGTTTACGTTTAGCGTGCATTTCAAGTTTGAATACGCAAAAGGCTTTTAAAAATTGTAACAATTGACTACTTTACTGTACTGCTTACTGTATGTAATTTTTGTAGCTGACTGTATCTGTCATTTATCTGTCATTTTCTGAAAAATGCAGCATAAACATTCTGCCTAATGTTTAAAAGACAGCTAAGGTTTAGGTTGTAATAACATTTCCCCAATTTTTCATTAAGTAACAAAAACATTAAAAATGGTATTTTGTAGGTTCTAGGAATGCTTAAAACGCCCAGTTTTTTAGACATTGTAAGAACGTTATTCCTTGGTTATATTACTAGTTAAACATTTTTTAATTCTGTAACATTTTAAAAATGTCACACTAACTACTTAAAAATAACGTTGTTGATGTATAATATAAAATATAAAAAACATTCTACAAACGTTGCTGCAAGAACGTTTTTTAAAAACTTTGAGAGACCTTTTAAGAACGTTAGCCAACATTCTGATAACATTCCCTGTTGCATAAGGGTTTGGAACAACACGAGGGTGAATAAATTATGGCAGAATTAAAATGTTTCTTGGTGAAATATATCTGATGCAAACCTGTACAGTCCACACGGGAGACAGGAGCAGCAGACAGGAAATGAAAAGTTGCAGACGGTCTGGAAACCGTATCGCTGAGCTTTGATTACAGCTTGTTCAGAAGATTACAAAAAAGAAATGTGTCTAGCCCCGCAACAGAGGGAAGTATTATGTACATGGTCCAAAGGAGAGAATTAAATAGGGCATATATATTTATTTCTGTCGTCTGGGAAACACTTCACCTGTGGTGGGCTGGAATGATAAGATTTTATCCATTTGTTTTATTTCAGTCCATGGTTCCTCCCCCTCTTATCACACACTGCTAGCTAAGGCTAGTTGTAACTTATGTTACACACGGGCTTATCCAAAACTTTAGTCAGTATGATCTCAGTGTAAAGCCAATCAAAGCACCCTGTTGGCTCTGTTTGTCAGCTATCTTCTCACCGAGCCTGCAAGATTAATGCGATTCCTAATTCCATTATGCGGAGTAGATTTTAAAAAACGTATTTGTATGCGAACGAATAAGCGTCCATACATCAAATACCGGAATGACTTTGTTTTTGTGTGTGACATGTTCAAGGTGGGAGCAACTCAAATTAATTACGGAGACACGTCGGTTTACCCTGTGGCACCTGTTTCATTCTGCAGTATATTCAGCCCTGACCTCCCTGAGAAATGACAGGATATTGCGTCCATTGGAGCTTAAACACCTCATTGCTGCTAATGAACGAATGTAAAGTGTGTAATCACAGCTGCCTGCAGCGCTACTGTAAAGTCAAGCACGGTAATAATGATGGTAATCCAGACGAGCTTGTATAGCAAAATCTCTTTGTGTTGTAAACAAAAACATACAGGGTTGTCAGGGCTTGTCTCTGTGTTTGTAATCATGCCGTTCGTATAGGACTGAGCAATATTACCAGAAAATTAAAAATATTCCCTCGTTTTAAAAATATTTCTTTGTCATTTGATTTTTATTTCGAACAAAGAAGCGTAATTTTTACCTTTTAGCCATTGAGTATATTCAAAGTGTTTAATGTAAAAATTTAAACAATATAAATAAACTGTAAAAGGAAATAATTGCATTTGATATTTTGAAGCAAAATATCAATATATAAAACATTTTGTGAATGATGATGCAAAGAATTCTTTTTTTATTCTTTTTTTTTATAAATTTGTTTTATTTGCTCTGATTCAGAATATAATGGAATTAATCAAATGGATATCTTAAGGTGAAAAACTAGACTAATGATGTCTTTTGAAAAATGAATTGCCAAATAAATGAATTGCCAAAGTATTCCTGTAGCTCAGTTGGTAGAAAATTGTGTTAGCAGCATAAAGGTTGAGGGTTCGATTCTCATAGAACACACATACTGATAAAAACGTGTAATTGAACGCACTATAAATCACTTTAATTAAAGTGTTTGCCAAATGCAAAAATGTAAATGTAAGAAGTGCCTCAAAATCAGTATGATAATCACAATGGTGCTTAATTTTATTTCACCAGTAACACCATTGCAAATATATCAGGAACGTTCTGAGGTATTCGTATTATCCAGATGGATTGTGGTATGTCACAGAAAGCTCTTTCATTTAGCAGTGTACCATAAATGAATCATTGGCACAAAAAAGCTTTCTGCCCGGTCAGCCTTGCTTTACCAAGGTCAGAAGTCATCCAGCCAGACATGTGACTCAGAACCACTCATGCTTATTACCCACAATCCCCTTCCACAAAACCCTTGAGTCTTGCTTATGGTCAGTGGTGACCCAGTATAAGTAGCCATCAACACACCAACAACTCTAAGCTCTAATGAGGCTCTTAGTCCTTTTCAAAGTTTGAATGTGAGCTGAGGTCAGCCCATTAAAAATCTGACGTTCTTAAACTAAAAACAGACTGCAGACTTGCAGCAGCCACTTCGAATGTGTCATTCTACTGTTGGAGTTTTTGAAAGTGAGGTGACTTGCACTGGCAGATAAAAGATAATAAACGCTTGCCATCTATTTTTAGCACACAGAGGCTTGCAAGACCTGTATTGTTTATCTATTGATTCTTGTATAAAGGACAGTTTACACTGTATTCAGATTTAATCCAGAACAATCTGAATCTGAGAGACAAACATTGATATGTATACACATGCACACAAACTTGTATGTATATATATATTCAATGTCCCCTAACTTCCTCTTTATCATGTCCACAGGATGTGATAAATGGCTGTTCCACACAGTCGCTTTCTGACAGCAATCAATGTCTTTGATTAGTGTACTCCTGTCAGAGAACACAGTGTGACACTGCTGGCCTCTGGTCTCTTCATTTTGTGTGTGTATGTGTGGAAGTACAGTATGCACTTATTGATGGTCATAGACACTCATTGATCACAATGAGACTCCTCATACAAGTTCCCCAGCTAACAATTTATAGTTGAATGAACGTTTCCCTAACATTTCCAGTAACAAAAATGTTAATAATGGTATTTTGAATATTCTTGGAATGTTCAAAATGTCTAGTTTTTAGCTGTTGTTTTAATATTACATTTACATTTATGCATTTAGCAGATGCTTTTTTTCCAAAGCGACTTACATTGCATCATACTATACATTGTTTCCGAGTATGTGCAATCCCTGGGATTGAACCCATGACTCTTAACCACTGAGCTACAGGAAAGCTGTTGCTTGATAAGAACATTATTCAAACATTTTGTAATCCTGTAACATTAAAACGATACACTAACAAAGGTTAGTGTACACTAACAATTTATACAGGTTTTTGATATATAATATTATATATTTGATATACAATCTATAACTTAAAAAGTTCTACTACCGTTACTGCAAGAATGTTTTTTGCATGTTAGCCAACGTTCTAAGAACATTTCCTGTTACTATGGCTGGGTCCTTTTACCTATTGAGCACACATCTGATTGGCTGACTTTCACAAGTGAAGTCACATTTGGATGTAGAATACAGAGAACGTCATGCCATTAATTTTTAATTTTTCACCCCAGGTATTTTGGCGTATATTATTATGGTGTAGTGATAAACTCCACCCCCAACGACATGACAAACTGTGATTGGTCACTTTGTATGTCAATCAGACAGCTCTATCTAAGTGGGTGGTTCAGGGACAGTTGCAAAAAGTATCAGACCTTTAGTGATAGTTAAAGGTCGGGCTGTATGAGACTTTAATAAAAGAAGCCTGAAGACAAGTTTGTTTAGATAGCTACAGAGTGCTTTAAGAATCAGTTCTGTGGTACATTATGCTGATGTTCGTGTATCTTCAGGCTATGTTCAGTCTTTGTATGGTGGAGAGTGAGGCAGATGAGGTAACTCTGCAAGGCGTGACTAGTGTGGGACTGAAGCACGCACTAGACTTCGCCTACACGGGCCAGGTAAGGTAACCCACACAGTTCAGAACTAAACCCAGAACAAAAAAACCCAACAGAATCAGCTTTGCCTCAAGCAAAGACCATTTCTGAAAGAACCTCACCATAAATCCACACTACAAACAAGAGCAGTCAAGTTACAATGCTTGTGAATAGACATATTTTACTCTGGAGATATACAGAAAAAGATCTATCTAGGTCGGCAGGGATCATTTAATCTGGATGTTTATAGAGAGACAGAAACCCATATGTGTTACCTAAAATAAAACATTACAAAACATGCTTCTTTTATTCCATTTTTACTCAAACTGTTTTGGTGTCATAATTTTCTGTAGCACGATATAGTAAGACAATATAGTTAGACAATGCTAAACACTGTTTGTTACAGTTTAAAGAATTTCTGTTATTTTATTACATTCTCTCTGGCGTATGTTTTATTAGGGAAAAATCAATTTTAGATGACCAGTTGAGAAGCAATGATTGAAACAATCATATATGACCATGAGTCTAGATGAGCAAGGCTGTACTTTCTCAGGCTAGTCTTACTCTCTCTGTAGATCATGCTGGAACCAGGAGTGATACAGGACGTCCTGTCTGCAGGAAGCCACCTTCAGCTGCTGGAGCTGCTTAGCCTCTGTTCCCACTATCTCATTCAGGTATTTTTTGAGCCATATTTGCCTTTACTTTTGAAGTCTGCGTGAACAGGAAGTTGCAACCGACTTGTGCAAAGTGAGGGTGTGGCTTGTTTTTTTTACCACTTGGAATTGATTAGCTCTAGAGAAGTAGGCATTTTAAAACTGGCATCAAACTAACCATGGGAGGGGGTGGTTAACTGCTCTGGCTCCGCCCATGCGGTCAGAATGACATCATCAGAGAGTTTCTGCCGTTCCACAGGGAAAGTAATTTTCAGATTTTGATTACACATTAATTTAAAAAGGGCACATGAATTTAAAAAACGATGTGCATGGATAAATCATTTATTATAACACTGCAATATTCCATAAAAAGTAAGAATAATAAAAATAATATATTTTGATTTCCTGGTGACTAATAATGCTTGTGGTACAACAGCTTCCGCTCTACTGCAAATGCTTTCCAGTAGATTCTGTACATTGCTGCAGGGATTTGTTCTCATTCAGACACAAGAGCATCAGTAGGGTGATGGACTAATGTTGAATGATGGGGCTTGGCACACAGTTGGTGTTCCAGTTTATCTCATATGGGTTCAAGTTTGGGTTTTGTACTGGCCAATCAAGATCTATGGCAGTGCCACATTGAAAGTGCCTGAGCTTCTTATACATCATATTTTACTGAAAATGTTAATCCAAGGCAGTGTTTCCCAAACTTGTGGCCACTCAGCACAGCACATTTTGGATACAGCTGACCTCGGTCATGTAGTGCATAGTGTCAGATTTTTTATAATGTCAGTCCTTACAGCTCATCACTGCAACTTTGATGTGCTTGTACTGATTCAGTTTACCAGCAGATGGCAGTGTGAAGCTGTCTTTCTTCACCCATTGTGTATCTTTGGATTATCCTGACCGAATTTCAATCTGTTTTTCTTTCCCTCACTCTCTATCCAGTTAATTGTACATTTTTGAACATTGTGTATTTTTATCATTTGTGATTTCTATCATTAGCTCTGTAGAGTTGTAATAATTTGTACTGTATGCTATATTATTGACTTTTTTTGTTTATTTCAAGATGGGCATTCATAGTGATATGGTGTCCATGATTGTATGCATTTGTGTGTTTGTCTACAGTGTGCATGCTGAACAAGCTAATGTTTATACACAAGCGTAAATAAAACACCATCTGTGATCTTTAATCGGTGTCCGCAGGAGCTGAACAGTTTTAACTACCTGGACCTGTACAGACTGGCAGATCTGTTCCATTTGCCGGCCCTGGAGGAGGCCGTGGTGGGTTTTCTGGTAGATCATCTCTCAGAGCTGCAGCAAAGCAGAGAAGAGGAGGTGCTGCTTCTACCTTATCGACTCCTCAGGGAGGTGCTCAAAAGTGATCGCCTCACCTCCCTCAGTGAGGAGGAGATATGGCAGGTGTGTGGACAAACTTTCACTGTTTAGAACATCTCTGAACTGCAAGGGTAACTATAATGCCAGATATTACTCAGCTAACTATTTTAGGTTGTATGAACATTTCCGTAACATTTCTATTAAGTAATAAAAATGTTAATGTAAAAATAATAATAAAAATATTCATGTTAAAAGTGTTATTTCGAAAGTTCCAGGATCTATTAAAATGTACAGCTTTTTAGACTATGTATTAACGTTATTGCTTGGTTATAAGAACATTATAAGCTATTTTTGACCAATATGATACATAACATTAAAAAATGTTCTACAAACATTACCTCAAGAATATTATTTGATATCTTGAGAGAACTTTTAGATAACGTTAGCTGGGCAGCATGTTGAGTGGGGTCCAAAAGTTCCATTGGTCATGTTGAAAATCTGTATTTGTAAAAAAAATTTTTTTTGCACTATTCAAGGTCACTGATCAAATATAAGCAAATTGATCATGTCACATTCTTTGTGCGAAAGGTCAGATTTTCTTGCTGCCATTA
>JAZGTJ010001018.1:12577-24309 GCA_036877575.1 Botia almorhae
AAGCTATTTTTGACCAATATGATACATAACATTAAAAAATGTTCTACAAACATTACCATAAGAATATTATTTGATATCTTGAGAGAACTTTTAGATAACGTTAGCTGGGCTGCATGTTGAGTGGGGTCCAAAAGTTCCATTGGTCATATTGAAAATCTGTATTTGTAAAAAAAAAATTTTTTTTGCACTATTCAAGGTCACTGATCAAATATAAGCAAATTGATCATGTCACATTCTTTGTGCGAAAGGTCAGATTTTCTTGCTGCCATTAAAGCAACACAGGATGTTTTTTGGATCATTCTCAGATCATGCTGTGATAACATGAATCTTCAACATGTGGAGCCCATGTCTGCTCAAGTGCATGCTGTCATTAAACAAAATGGGCGCATACGTCATACTAAGAACTCCTGTGCATTTTTAAATACAGCTTTTATTCATATTGTTCAAGTGGTAATTATAAAGTTCTGATGAAAAGCTACTGAATCAGAGCAGAATGTAGAATAAAGCGTCTTCAATGTTTCCAGACTTTCGGACCCCGCTGTATGCTCTATGACTCAACTGCTGCCAAACAAAGCGTTTTTAATTTCAGTAAATCAGAACGCTTAAGGTCATATTCACAAACATGGCTAACTCCACCCATTTAATTTATGGTGTAAGAGCGGTTTTGCATCTGAGAAAAATGTGTATGGATGTTGCGAGTGTGTGTGCATGTGTGTGTATATATCACACGGGTGGAGACTAGTTGGGGTGGGGGTGGTGTGACTATTCATTTGCACCAATCAGGCGTCCCCCCCCACACCCCTTCCCCCAGCCAGCCTCTCTCTGATTAGGCCCACCGTGGCTCCATCAGCGCCTCAATCCCCCAGCTGTCACTCCGGCCGCCCTACTGATTGAAAACAATCAGGCCTCTGATGGCACAATTACTCTGACCCTTTAACCAGTCGCTGCTGCCATAATCAGGCCCTGATTAGGCTGCTTTGGGCCTCCTTCAGTTTGCAGAGAAGGTTAATTTGGGCATCAGACGTGTGCATGATGGGCACAGGCGGCTGGTGCTGCCGTCCACCAGTCCAAACGTGCGCCCGCCAGTGTTACCCTCGATATAGTTTGCCTGTCAATCATCGTCACGTAGAGTTGTTTGAATCTCACGCTCTGGAAATCACATTTTCTTCCTCTTTGTTTTTTTGTTCTTTTCTCTACTCCTGCACCCACTCCGCCTGTCTCTCTCTGTTCGGGTGTGGGCGGGGGAGTTCATTTATTCTCTACCCTGAGGAAGTTCTCTGATCCAGTGTGACCTTCACAGTCAACAGACGCTGCCTCGCTTACACCTCACTCTCTCTCTCCGTCGCTCTTGTTCTCTGTTTTTCTGCTCTCACTCATTCTCTTTCTTCTCCTCTCCTGGCTGTAAAAAGGAGGAGGAGGGTGGAAACAAAACAGATATTCAGAGAAAGGAGGAAAGTCAGGCAGAACCGCATTTAAGCATTAAGTAGCATTATCGCCAACCTGGAGGACAGAGTTTAGCTGAAACCTTCAGTGTGCACTTAAAGCTCTTGTGTGTAATTTCAAAAAATGTAATTTAGATTATTACATAAAGGTAGGGTAGGCAATTTTTGAGAGGCTAGCAAGAGCAACCTAGCTTTGAAAGCTCCCACCCACCATTTAGAGCGTTCTCCAAAGCCACGCCTCTTCCAATAGTGCATGGAGGTATGCAAATACATAGTTTGACAGGCAAGTAGGACATCTTATCATTGCATTCGGCCCGAATAGCCATCAGAATGTGAAGAGACTTCTGCATAACAAAACATGTTTCTAGAAAGATCGCACCCCTTCTTTAATGATACAGTTTTCTCCTAATGTGCAGAAAGTACTAGAAAGTACAGAAAGTTAGCCACTCATAGGTTAATTTCTCTAAAAGTCTAATTTCTCACTGTGGCACTTTCAACATTGTTCATTTGATTGGCTCGACATTGCCTCAACCAATAGTGTGAGATTGGGGGCGGGGTTACCTGTTTGTTGTACAATGGAGGTTGTATTTGGGAAACCTTTTTGGATGCAGTCAAATTCCTGTGCTGCTAATAGCAAAATTACACCATGTTCCTTTACCTCCCCATACTCCTGGTGTTCCCTTTCCTACAAGTAGTGCATTAATAGTAAATAATAGTGAATCATTTCATAACTGTGCTGGGAGTGCATGCAATTAAATTTAACCATTTATGTCTTGGCATTAAAACATTTAAGTGAGGAAGTACTTAATCTAACGTGTAATGCTAGCATTTATGTTTGCCATTTCTGTGTAGACAGCCGTGGAACATCTAGAGGTTGCAGCCCATGGTCTCAGGATGCTATAATAAGTTCTGTGATTGTGTTAAAAGCCACTTTGTTTCCATGAGAGTGGCATTGCTTATCTCCATCCATCTCTGCCATACTCGCATGCCTCTGCAGCTAAACCGTCTAGATTGCTCTCAAGTTCAATTAACTCCCCTTTGTCTAACTCCCCTGGCTGTGCTGGAATAGTGTGTTAGTGTATGTGTGTATGCTTCACACACTTTATGTGTGCATGACTCTGTGTGTGTGTGCTTACCCCTATCTCATCTGCAGCTGCTTTCTCATCACTGTATAGAGACACAATATCTTAAGCATTAGCATGCAATGATACAAAGCATTGCTCCCGCATAGACAGACAGTATTGTGTGGCTAGTGTGTGCCGATATGAGTGGCAGCCTGTAATATGAGCAGTGTGATCTTCTGATCCTGAATCAGTGCTGAATACTGATGAGCCACTCTGCCCCGCTGTAGCTGCTGGTGCGTTGGCTGGAGCATGACTGTAAATACCAATACATGGAGGAACTGCTGCAACACGTGCGCTACGGGTTAATGGAGGTCTCCGCCCTGCACCGTGTGGCCAACAGCCACCCCTTCCTCAACTCCAGCAGCGCTGTCGCCGCCCTGGTGGAGGAAGCGTTGGATTACCACCGGTCTGTATTCACGCAGCCCCTGCGCCAAACACCCCGCACTACACCCCGGTTCCAGTCGCTAACGCTGTATATCATCGGCGGACGAAAACGGGAAGTTAGCCGTGTACGGGAGCTGCGTTTCTTTAACCCTGCCGCGCAGGAGCACATGCGGGTCGCAGGAGGTTCGAATTGGAGTGAGCTGGCTCCCATGCCTGCCGGGCGAAGTCACCACTGTGTGGCTGTCATGGGTAACTTCCTGTTTGTGGCCGGTGGGGAGGTGGAGCATGCCACCGGAAGGACGTGCGCGGTGAGGACTGCATGCCGGTACGATCCGAGGGTCAATCGTTGGACTGATATCGCACCAATGAAGGCTTGCAGGGAGCACTTTGTGCTGGGAGCTTTGGGACAATATCTCTATGCCGTTGGGGGCAGGAATGAATTGAGGCAGGTTCTGCCCAGCGTAGAACGCTACTGCCCCAAGAGGAACAAATGGACATATGTGCAACCGTTTGACCGTTCGCTGTCTTGCCATGCGGGTTGTGTGGCAGATGGGCTGCTCTGGGTCTCAGGTACTAATACATTCATGCAATTCTGAAGCAATATTATGTTTTGGATTTGACACATCAGATGAAGGCATCACCCAATGCATGTACATACAGGCCTCAAAAACTCAAAGGCATTTCCTGTGTCCAGTTAAACATATGATAATGGTTCGTTCTGCTGCAGGTGGAGTCACAAACACAGCTCAGTACCAGAACCGACTGATGGTCTATGACCCAGGACAGGTAACTACCAATTTGCATGTGCAATACAAATACCATCTGTTGTATAACATATTCCATGTGTGTTTATGGAAAAGACTAAAGTAGAAACAGTAAAAAGACCTGCAGCTTGCTCATTCAGAAATGACAGTTCTGTCACCATTTACTGATCCTCGTTTGTTTTAAAAGCTCTGTGACTTTCCATGCAGCATAAAAGGGGTGATTTATATCAGAATGTTCAAGCTGTCTTTTCCCATATAAATTTAATGGCGGAACCTTAAAGCTGTAATCTGTAGTTTCCTGGTAAAAATAAACAAAAAAATAAACCGGTCAGATCAATAACAGATCGGTGTTCAGCACAGTCTTCTTACCGTACCCACCTCTCAACGGTAAGTTTATAATAACTATTTGTAATTTAAGCGGCCAGGTTCGATTTCCTGTGAAATGTCAGTCTGGCTTCAACATGCATAAGGTAAAGTATGTAACATGCATTTTTTTTAACAGAGATGGTGGATGAGAGGTAAACATTACGAATTGCAGCTTAAAATATAGGGCACAAATATAGTGCATGGACGAGTTAAGATCCTTTTATGGTGCCTTTTTGGAGCTTGACAGCCCTTGGTTCCCATCCACATTTAGAGAACATTGATCTGAAACATCATCTTTGAAAAAAGAAAGTCAAACAGGTTTGTACTGACCCGAGGGGAGTGAAGAGTAACAATGTTTTCATTTTTGGGTGAACTATCCCTTTAAGAATGAAGTGTCATAGATCTTCTGTGGTCAGTGCAGAGCACTGTGCATTTCAAAGAGAGAGAGAGATAAAGAAAGAAGAGGGAAGAGATTGAAGGCAGAAAGGAACAGGAGGCAGAGGCTCATTGGTATTCAAAGTGGCTTTGCATTCACCTGCCAGGAACACCAACCCCCCACCCACACTACCCTCAACAGATGGTCGCAAACACACACACACACACACGCTTGTTCACACTCTCACTCACCACTAGTCATGCCATCTCTGCATATACACAGACCTCTCACAAATAAATGCACACACCCAGATGCAATACAATATGCAATCGATACAAAAGTTAAATGTTTGCTTTGAGAAAAATAACACAAATAATAATATTTCATTTTAAGTTTGGGGGGCGCAAACAGGATATAACTGGGGGGGTGTCATGTGTGGGTCAAAACATTTGTTTGGTCGATTATTGTAGTTTGTAATTTATATACTACAATTTATGTGTAGTTTGTAATTTAAATGAATGCACATAAACGTACATACCGTTTATTTTTATATGCATTTCCTGTAATACGTGTCATTTCTCTGTCTTAGAATCAGTGGCTAGCACGCAGCCCCATGTTACAGCGAAGAGTTTACCATGTGATGGCAGCAGTTAAAAGACAACTGTATGTGCTGGGCGGGAACGATCTGGACTACAACAATGACCGAATCGTGGTCAGACACATTGACTCGTACGACATTGATGTGGACCAGTGGACACGCTGCACCTTCAGTCTCCTTACAGGTCACCACACCTTATGTAATAAAGATTATAATGTATAGGACTTTGTATAGGAGGCCTGAATAGACTGGAATGTACTTATGTATATGTAACCTGTGCTTGCAGAATGGCTTTTATTTTCTCTTCCAAACTTTAATCTAAATCTATATAGTAAACTTTAAATGTACTATTTCCTTGTATGTTTCTTTGTAGGTCACTATAAAAACACCCAATTCTCACCAAGCACAATGCTTACCACAAATTTTTGCCATGCGATTTGTTTTTCTCTGTAGTGTATGTAACCATCTCATTTCACCTATAGCTGTAGTGGTTTCTGTGCAAAACCACCCATTTTTGTCCTTATGATTTACAATATTATAATACATAGGAAAATGTAAAAGAGTTAAAAACACCATAGTATTACCTTGGTGCATGTCCAGAAAAACTTGTTAATGGGATTATTCACTCAAAAATAAAAGTTCTTCCACCATCACTTCCATCATCACCCTCATGTCATTCCAAACATGTATGACTTCTTCTGTGAAACACAAAAGATATTTTGAGAAATATCTTTTAATTTTATGTCCAAACAATGGAATTCAAAGGGTGCCATTGTTGTTTGGTTACTAAGATACTTTAAAATATATTCTTTTGTGTTCCTCAGAAGCAAATGAGTCATACAGGTTTGGAATGACATGACAGTGAATAAATTCTAGAAGAATTTTCTTTTTTGAGTGAACTATCCCATTTACACCATGTCAGGACATTTTGGTGAGTAAAATTTCCTTTACTCTCTATTCTCCTTTAGGCCAAAATGAAGCAGGAGTGTCAGTTCATGATGACAGAATCTATGTAGTTGGTGGATATTCCATCTGGACAAATGAACCGCTTGCCTGCATTCAGGTACGTTGGCTTAAAAGGTGCACATATAGGAGCAACGCATTCGAAAATTAGTCTTGCATGTCTTCAGTTGCTCATTTATCTGTTTGACAGGTGCTGGACGTGAGCAACAAAGGGAAAGAGGAGGTGTTTTATGGACCAACGCTTCCGTTTGCGTCGAATGGAGTGGCAACCTGTTTCCTGCCCGCCCCGTACTTCACCTGCCCCAACCTGCAGACCTTACAAGTGCCACATCACAGAATAGGAGCTCTGTAGCCCACACTGTCCACTCTGACCTCATTCTAGATGTTTCCAATGGCCCAAACGCACTATGAACCAATGACATTATGTTGAAAGCCTATTCAACTCAAACTTAGAAGCTCTTGATGGATGTATATGACATAATGGATGTAGAGTTCTTCGTTGTCAACTTCACAAACAAGATGATGAGTGGAGAATTTATTGATGAACTCCACTCGCTTTTCCTCATGCGTAGATATGCTATGGTGCTGCACTGTGGTTCCACAGCTTGAAAATCTACCAGACAGACTATTTGACATGGTCCCAAATGGTACACTTGACGTGGCTCTGCAATCTTATGGCCCCTCGCCTGTATGTATCCATCTAGTCCACAAGACTGTAAGACTGTCCCTTTTGGTTTAGAAGGGTACTTACCCACTACAAGTCTGCAATTGCAGACTGCTACACAACAGTCAATTTTTGTTACCGAAAGAAGACTGCAAGGGTCACATTTGGGACAAGGCTGAAGTGTCACAAACTTGTGCTTAGTGGGACCTGTTTTTACAGATTCCTGTGGTCCCATATGGTTGGACTCCTCCAATAAAACAATGTATTTGGAATGTCTTCACTCTATTCCAAATGTAATGACGAAATTGTCTGTTGGAAATGTCATTTCAAGTTCCTTGTCATTTCATGTCGTTTCCCAGTCTGACACCATGATAACCTGTCAGTACTCAGGATGACTGTACAATTGTTTACTAAATGTGTATGACCACAGCTGGTGACAAATGCACAATTACAATCTTGTCATTTACAAACCCATGTCATCACGGGATTCGTGACTGTTCTCCTTCCAACCACCAAAAGCTGCCCTTATCATGAAAAATGTAAAAGACACTTTTTTACATAATGTCTCTGTAATAAATACAACAACTGACTCAAAAAAATGGAGTCTTTGAATCCGTGGACAACTGAATAAAAACAAAAGATCACAACAAACTTAGTAGGCTGCCTACCTAGACAGTATTTTAAGACATATTTGAAGACATTTATACAAAGGAAGGGTCACACATATCCTTCAGCAATCCTACACAGCCAAGTAAATTAATTCATGTGAAATGTCAGTTGAGAGAAACGTGCTTTGCAGTGTTGAATGAAATACAGTTTTAGAACTAGTACGCTAGCATGTTTACATGTATGCGTTATGCTTTTCTCCAAAGCAACTTTAAAATGAGCAGTACAACAAAGTGATTCATCCTGAAAGAATTATTTTTACCAATTATTTTTGTGTAGACACCTTGTACGTATAACCTGTATAAGGTATAGAACAGTTGCTCTAAAATGGCCTGCTGATTAGCTTGGAGAATGAAGGAGCGACGTGGAGATGCACAGAGATGGAGGTGAACGCGTTGGCACGGCTCATTTGATGGCTCTGCTCTAATGAAGTGTGATGCCTGTGCCACACTGCAGCCGAGGTGCAAGCGTGCCGACTGCAAGAGTGCACCGGCAGCCGAGATGGAGGTGTGGGGGGAGCTGCAGATGGAAATGAATGATTGGGATGGAGGAGAGGGAGAGAGAGGGGTAGGAGGTGGAGAGTGATGAGAGGGCTCTAGGCAATTTGTGGCCAGAATTGCATGGAGATTGCAAACAGTATGAATAGTTAAAGGAACGGTAGGAAAGGAACGAAGGGTGACTGAGGAAGTCATAGGTGTCATGTTTGTGGTTTCATGGCCAGTTTTGATTACTAGTTTGTTGAGGTTGAGAAAACTGCTAACAGATAAGGTGCATACGAAACCAGCACCACAATGACAGCTCATATAAGTTCACTTTATCCTCTGGCCAGATGTGACTGGTGTATTTAGGCACTGACCGCCACTTTAAAGTGATGTAACTGTGTTACAAGCGCTGCAGAAACATTTAACGGCACCTTTCCTAATGTAGCTCAGAGACCAGACGGATCTTTAAACAAATAATACTAATAATTAATAATACGTTTATTGCACAAAATACACACCATGGATACATTAACAACTCCACGTCACGTACATTGTTTACAGTGGAGATCTGAGAACTGATGCAGGCACTCTGATAATCTTAGCCTGGCTGCTGTCTTCAAGCTGAGCCAGCAGCTTCTTACAACCTTTTCTAAAATAGAAAGAGATAATATTATAGTGACAAAAAACATTTAAAATCAGGTGTCAAGGAACTTTGGCACACAAAAACAATTGTTGGTACATGAATGATCAGGAATATTTTGTAATAAATGTAACATTTTTGCAATGTCTCTCGCATCTACATGTCAAACATGTCAGTAATCCTTCCCTGCAGTCAGCACAGCTTATGTTTATGCACTTATGGAAAGCCAACCACACAAAATGACAAAATCGTGCTACATAGCTGACCCTCACTGCATGACCGCCAACATGTCATAGACTGGACTGTTTAAAGTGCCAGTGCTACACTCAGTAAGTAAACAGATCCACAGCTATCCGACAGGTCACAGTTCAAAGTCCCACATGCGCTTGCAACAATGCTGCAGCAGTGTAGCACTTTGATCTACTTATTGTTTGCTTTTTGCTCTCACAACTACGCAGTGTAAGGGAGATGTTTTAAAAAACAGGAATAATGCATGTAAATTGCGATGAGGTCGTTAAGTGACACTTCGTCGACCGCTGATGTAAATGTTCTATGTGGTAACAAAACAACATTTTACATTCTGTTTTAGCTTCAAGTTTCTTATGAGTTCTATGCTGGGCTACTGATGCTGTACTTGAGTGGAGTTCCTCATCAGACCTCTTTGGCTCTCTTGTCTTTTTTAGACTCAGAAAGGAACTGGAACAAGAAAAGGAACAAACACAAACAAACTATTTGTAGGTAGTTCTGGTTGAGAGAGTACAGTCTTTAAAAGCAGTGTGGGGGTAACTTGGCATAGTATGGTGGTGGTGTGTGTTTACATGGCTGCTCTCCTAACACAGTGGTGCATCTCTCCACCCTCACCTGTGTGACCTCAGGGCTCAGTCTCTTTACTGAATATAACGCCAACAGGGGTTCGGTTAAATATAGACAATACGATATTCACCAGCAGCAGTTAAAACATGATTTTATATAATCAAAGCTGAATTCTGTAAATGATATGTAATGGTTCATGTCTAACTGCATGTCATTTATATTTTGGTAATATAGAACTAAATGGTAGTCGATAGACAGTGGGTTTATCGATTACATTGGACACATAACTGGTACACATTGTAATTAACAGAGGCCACATTAACATTGACAGAGGCCACACTGGACATCTGTCATTTAAAATCAAATCATTTTGAATAAAAACTATTAATAAAAAAACTGAATGTTTAGGATTCTGCACAAATTTTGGATAACTAATCAAAGGTGAGTACATTTGTGACCATCTTAACGCTCTTGTATAAAATATCAGATCAGGTATTTTCCTACATTGAAGCGATCAAGATATACAGATCCTGAGACTGATGTCCACATTCAGGAGGTTTCACTTTGTGAGCGAGTTGTAAAGCAGAGAATGGTCTGGCTGGTAGTGCACATGTTCTGACATGTTGTGCAGTGGGTCTTTATGTTGCTGACCAGAGTTTGAATCTGGCTCAATAATAAATGGGTTATATAGCATGTCTCGGCTTACCCTGTGGTTTGTTGACCAGCATAAGACAGCGCATAACCAAAGGGAGGGGTACTGTGAGTAGAGCAGGGTCTGCCATTGTTTCTTTTAAGGAGCTCCAATAGGAAAGACAGAACAGCAGCCAGTCGTGGCGAAGGGGTGTGGCCTTTTAACTGGAGAAAGTTATCTTTTAGAGACAGAAAACAAAACAAAACAGAATTTAAAAAATTGTAGCTTTTTAATTTTTTAAAGAACTGTCTCTCAATTTAAGGTGGAATTTTATTTAAAAACAGAAAAAAACCTCAGTAGAGTATAATAAAATAAACAGGACCATCTTTTATTATCCATGGACAAAGCCACCATAAGTTAACACTGGTTTGGGTTTTATTCTTATGATTTGAATGGATCATACATTTGTTATTTCACATTAGAACGGAGGTACCTGTAGGAGGGAAAGGGTTAGAAAAGGGTTCGCATTGTAGATAACACATTGATACCCACATTGTAGATAACAACAACCGAACACAGTACAGGGAATTCAGTATAGCTTTTATGTTTGATGTTCTGGAAAAAAACGTGTTTCAGTGTGTGTACCTTAATGAACAAAGCTGTTGCAGGCTTGGGTTCTTTGACAGCAGCCGGATACAGGCCTGCTTTCTGCTGCACAGACTCAACTTCAGGAAGCCGGAGGACCTGTCTGGTTAACTCAGCCAGCTGTTCTTCCAGATTTCTGCCTGTGCACGGAAATATCACAGCTGCTCACTCTGGTCTAGTCAAAACATTATAAAAAATACTGATTCTGAATCAGTTGTGAGCAACTGCCTTGGTGAAAGGCAAAATAATGATGCTGATGGCTCGTTCCTTGCAGGACGGAAAGAGCTAACATCCAGTTCCAAGCTTGAGTTTAGATGCCATATCATTGGTATGAGTGTTCCAACTCTATGAGATTCCTTTACCTGCTCTTGTATCTGGGGAATCTTGGTTTTTATGGAGATACTGTTGTAGAACACAGTGGATCCAGGCACGCACACATAAAGCCTGGGATGAACCCGAACCTGGTCCAGAGTTAAACCAACTGACCAGCTTTCTGTGGAAAAAAACAGAAGAACTAAGCCAAGCCAAAAATTACAAACCCCACAGGAGAAGAAAGGAGAAGTGGATAAGAGAGACTCACTCATTTTGAAGCAGAATATTTAGGGGTTACTAGCAATGGGTCGAGCATTTTATCCCGCCAAAGCTTTGCATAATGGACCCGAGATTCTGAGGGGCGGAGCTAGGCATGTCTAATGTCAACAGTGTGACTCTTAAAAACATACAGTCAACATTTACACTAATGTATTTGGCAGACGCTTTTAAATCAAGTGACTTACAGTTCATCCCCTGAAAATCAAACCCATGACCTTGGTGTTGCTAGTGCCATGCACTACTAGTCAAGCTAGTTTGTGATTTTAAACATTACTAGCCCAAGTATCTAACCTTGAAAAAAATATACTTTTAGGGGAGTGGGGCAGAGAGAGAATAAGAAAATGAGAAAAAAATCAGTAAAAATCACTGAAAAATGTCAGTGAGAAAGCAAAAAACACACTGATGAGTTTTTGTGAATTGTCCTGGAGTGCAACAGAACAGCTGCGCATGCACGCAATTGCCTTCTATTCAGCTCTTTCAGAGCGGAGCCCACAGAGAAAAAGCAGCCATGCAAAGCGAGCCCCCGAAAGAACAAGAGTTCATTTTCTCAGTTTTCCTGACCTGCTGTGGCGTCCGCGAGCTG
>JAZGTJ010001018.1:24351-68280 GCA_036877575.1 Botia almorhae
AAACCTCATGCTGCACAGGAAGGGGAAGAAGTGGGACCAGAGCACTGCTGCCACCGCTTGGTGGCGCTCTTTAGCCAGCCTGGGGAGCAACCAGGAGTGTTTGCGGCATGAGGCGGTTGGCTGCAGAGCTGCTGAACTCCACTGTTAGACAGAAATGGATTCATGTGAACACAACAAACTGAAGCTTGTCATCTATTTGCAAATATTCAGTTTCTCCATTTTAGTCACTTTGGTGCACTTCTCATGCAACTTAGTGCAGACTGTCTGTGTCAGTTACACAACTCGAGTACAGTTGTTCACAACTGTATACAACCTGTTCTTCTCAACTGTAATTACGAACCTATTCCTACAAAAATGTAAACTTGAAAACGTCAACAAACTACAGGAAGAGCTTGAGGTCATTTTTGAACTGATCTTAACAGACCAGGAAGATAGATGAGTCAGTGTTTAAATAAAGTGGAGCAGCTGCAAGTTGGGTATGATTCTGTTTTTTCCAGACTCTAAACATCAAAGGGTAACAAACTTCAGTAATATATATTGTGTGCTTAGCTCACGTTTCATATCAGGTCATTTAAAATATCATCCTTTTCTTCTTGTGTTCCATCATTCCACTGTTTCATTCCCCAAATCGTTCTTCTAGGTTCATCTTTCCTATCTCCTTCTGTTTTTTCTTTCCAGTCTTCTGAAACCGCCCGTCTCCCTCCATCTGTATTATCTCCAGCCCTCTGCTGTTCTCTTTCTCTGTGAATTCTCTTCATCTCACTGGACAGAGGGATTAGACCATGTGTGTTGGTGTGGGGCAAGCGGGCCCCTCCGTGGCCTGGTGGCAGCCGTGAGGTTGAGGCTGAACGGGAGGCTGAGCGAGCGAGTCTAGTGCTGCTGCGGCTGGCATTAGCTCAGATAAGCAGCTGAAGGGGCTGTAATCTCATTTAGACTGGAGATGATCCTTCTGTCCCATCATTCTCGGCAATGAAAGTGAGAACACTGGGGAAGGCTGGGGCGAGCGTCACGCGCGTGCACACGCGCTCACGCCCCCCGAGCCTTCCAGCAAGGTTGCATCTAATCCACGGAGAGCTGAGACAATCGATTACAGAGTGAATTCATTAGCTTCGTTACCGCGGCGGAATGGGTCTTTCACACCCATCAGCCCTTATTGTACAAGACATCGTCAGAGACCTCACTTAATCCCCTCACTGCTGCATCTTACACACACACACTCCATACGTACACACACCACACCATCTGAACACTAGTTTAATCTCCTCCCAGACCACAGCACAGATTTAAACACACACCACTGGAACACACACTCGCACCAGGCACCCTGGTGTAACCTGACACATGGACTCACACACTCACATATGCATCATAAGAACATCTGACACGATACAGAACAGTGAGTTTCCATAACACCCCACACACACATCCCATTGACGAATGAGAACATTCTCAAAGTGAAATTAGGACAAATTTTATCTGTTTTTGATCACAGCTGTGTTACGATCTTGGCTAATATGACTTACAAAACAATGGGGTGGTTAAGGTTGCTTGATAAATACCATAAAAGTGCATGTCTATCAGCTTTGTAGCTATTGGTTTGCTAGTCTACTATTAAAAGTTGACCCCGCCCCTTAATACCACTAATAATCAAACTAGCAATAGCACATAGCAAATCAAGATCTGCCTGGCTGCGAAGTAAACTAAAAGATGCTGACTATTTAAAAACAAAAAAGGATGAGCCTTTGAAATATTAAATCCCAACTTTCTGTTTCAATAGAACTGGAGTTATGAGCGAACCGTACCATGAATTCCCATTAGTAAGACATTCCTATTTGCTGCGGGGGAAATGTCCGTGCAATTAATGCACAGCAAGTGTTCTACATATTAAATAAGATCGCAATTAATTTCAGCTAAGTGTAGTTTCCAGTGCAATATAGTTACAAATTATCTGCAAAGTCAGGCCGCAGACAAATGGCTACATATGTTCAGCTCATTCATACACCTTAAGTCTTGCTTCACTGGAGTTTTTCCAGACAGTTCTTTGCAAAAAAAAAAAGAGTTTGTAGGCGAGTTTGATTTTAATTGTTACTTTCATGGTCTGACAAACTTCCCCTGCCGCGGTGATGAATTTTTGTCTCGGTAAAACAGAGACATGCACACGTAATGCTCAACACCTCACTTGTTGGCCAATGCACTTTTCGTCGCCCTGTGGGGAGACAGGGTGCACAGCAAAGCGCAGGAGGGAGGAACACAATTAATCGATTGGCGAGAACTCGATTAGTTGCTCGGTTAAGGCGCCGCCGTGCTGCAGGGGTCACCATTGCGATCCCGCCGCCCACACACGCAGGATCATGGCTGGGAATGAGATGAGGAGAATTAGAGTGTGACTAGAGATTGGCCCATGTTATCTGTGTGAATCATCCGTCAGTTACAGTCCGCCTTACGTCGCCCTGTAGCAGCGAGCTGACTAATTCAGGCAAGGCTTGCACGCGCCAACTCCAGCCTAACAACCGTAATGAAGCCGAGGTTTAATTTACGCGACCACATAATAAACGCGTTAATTGCACGAGTGAAAACGCATTAATAAAAGCGATACAACAAAACTGTGGAGAAATTAGGAGTAATTTATGCAGACACATCTACAAGCGGCCAGTCTTTTTAAACTGGGTCAGTGTGATTTTGGTGGCAACGCGAGCCCATTCGGAAGGCTTGCTCACCTGGGTTTCATTGCCCATTAAAGTGCAAATGAACAGCCTCCCACCTTCAGGTTCTGGCCAGGAATGGTGGGAATTAGCTGCATTAGGGATTCTTTTAGAAATGCAAAAGAGGAGTGTACACTTGAGGAGATTCTTAACGTTGGAGAAACGTGTGTTTGGATGTATTGTATGGTACAAGGGTGTGACTATCGAACGTTTCTCGCAGCTGCAGTGCTCTGACCCAGTGTTCACCAAAAGTTATCAAAAATGTTTTCAGTTAGTGGAACTTTTTTAACGTTATATATTATATAGTTTAAAAAAGTTATTCTTAAGTAAGTTAGAGGAATGATTTAAAACATTACAAAACTAGTAAATGTTTAAATAACATTCTCATAACCAAGCAATAATGTTATGTTGTTTTTTAAAAAAACTGTTCATAGAATATTTTAAATTAAATTTGAAACGTTTCTGTTTCCTAATGCAAATGTTTGGTAAATGTTTTCACAACCTATAATTGATAGGTGGGAAGATACACACACAACCTGGACACCTTACACGCTCGCACCCTAGCCGCCTCCGTGTCAGTCGTGTAAGGCACACCAGTGTCCCTTTCGTGAACTATTACCTCACACTATCCCTGTCCCTCATTTCACTCCACACTCAACAGTCTCCAGCTAGCACCAGACGAAACTCAACACAGCTTCCTCCAGCACCTGTACAGGCTGCCCTAAGTGTCGCGGGCCCCAGGAGATGCACAGGGGACCTGATTGGGTCTCTGAGCACAATGGATAAGCTTATCTCTGTGTTGTGCAGTAACTACTACACAATCAAGCCTTTGTCAACATACATGGGATGCAGTGGAGAGATTTGAGCTGTGTGAGGGTCAGGGTGCCACATCTACAAGCATCTGAGATCACTGGGGCGGCCCCTGTGTGTTTGTTTTTGGGTGAGAGTAAATGCATGTGTGTGTGTGGGAGAAAGCAACATATCCTAACATCTAAAAGTTTGTGTGTTTTCTCACCGTTATTGCGCCAACACAGTCTGCAAGAAGCCAAAAGCAGAACTGAGCTCAGACTGGCGGCAGACGGGCAGTTTAGAAGCCTCTCCTCTGTTAGCAAAAGATTAGGGCTCATCTCAAACACATCACTCACCCCCTCCAGGTACAAGCTAAGTGATACCCAGAGCGCTAGCTTGCGACAAGGCTCTGTGGTCTTCAGGTAGAATTTGTGGGCCGTTTGGCTGAAGTAAGCGGCCAACCACTCCGCCAATGCGCCAGCATCTAATCTTTTCTCCAAATACAGCAGTATAAGAGCCAGCTGGCCCCTCCACTGCAGCGAGCGCAGGGCTGGGGGCATGGAGTCAACGGGCAAGCAAGTCACACGCTCAGCTGGCCACATCCTCCAGCTCGGCACACTGCACCAGGACCAGGAAGAGCAGCAGGAAGTGCTGCAGGCCCATCTCGGAAAGCTCTGCATCCGCCTCTGGTGGAACTTTGAGCAGAGTCTGAGGAGAAATGAGGTGAGATAGATATGTGGTAACAGAGAGTTTTGCATTTATCCAATTTCTAATTTTGTCATTTTTTTTTCATTACAAATGTTTTCTCAGTATAACATTTTGAGTACATTGTCACACTGGAAAATTAAAATGAATTTCTTAGTATTTGGTTTGTCTGCCTTTATCTTTAATGGCAACATGCGTTTGAGCTGGCACTGACTTCACAATTTTGTGCAGCCTAATGATCCATGTTATCCCAGCGTGATTCAAGAACGTTCCAAGAAACATCTTGTGTGCTTCAATGGAAATTGGATCTTTTGTACAAAATGTTAACATGGTCAATGTTACAAATTTGATGAGTTACTCCATGCAGACAATTTTAGTGTCTTATTTCAACAGTATTACTTTGTTTTTTTACTTTGTCAAACTCTTGAGACTGCAATAACAGATTTTTTAGGTTAGGGAGATTTTGAAACATCTGATTTTTAATGCATTCTTTAACTCACTGTACTGAATCGCAAAACATGTATTGCAATATATATCATATTATTTGACACCAACCCTACTTTACAATTAACAATGCATATGAATTTTGGCACCGTATTGATCAATATTTTATTCATTTCTGCCATATTTGAATGGCCTGCCACACAAATGCTACCATACCTTTAATAAATGTTGCGTTCCATCAGGATTAAATGACACACTTATCTCATGTACTCAACTCAGCGCTAACCTTACAAACAGTAAACCTCCAGATGTTCCATCTTCCTGGAGAGCTGCATGCCTGTGAGTGTTGTGTGCAAGTTTGTGCGTATGTGTGAGTGTTGTTCGATGAAATGCCTTTAAAAGACCATGTTAAATGTCAGAAACACTCAGGCACACCGTTGTAGCCGCGCTGTCGTGTGCGGCTCAATTTGCTGCAGCACAGGAGGAGAAATCAATATTGACCCCCCTGCTCCCCCTCCCACTTTCTACTGTTGACTGTTTGGCCCCAAACACAATCCTGCAGGTTCCAATAACAAACATACTGCACTACAAGCAGGCCTTTGAGCATTCATCTAATGTTTGGACAAAAACACATCATGGAGGGCTGTGGGGTGTCTGGCCGTAGATAGAGGCCGAAATTATGGCATGGCACAAACGCTCCAAGACTGACCTGAGGTAGGGAACGAGCCAAAGACGAACGGAAGTCTGTCAAGATATTGTTTGCATTTTATTTTTTGCCTGTCTGTCTGCTTGTTTGTTTGTTTATCACGGACAGCTTTATTCGCCTGCCACGAGCAGATGCTGCTCATTCTCGGAGTAAGAGCTTGAACGCACTCCCTGCCGATCTCATTAATGCGCCGCGCGCCTTGCCTCCCACCAAGAACGCTCCAAGCCAGAGCGCCAGGAACGCGGCCCACACCTCCCTGTGTGGTGCGTGCGGTTGTGAGGTTGGTCCCAGAGCCAGCCAAGTCGGCCCCCACCACGTCATTGCTGGGAGTCTGAACAGTAAGGTGAATTAAACAATATGTTCGTTAGCTAATTAGCCTTTGTGCCTGCCACGCAGCTGAGTGTGGTCCAGACAGAAAAACATGTCATCCGGATTTTGTCCATTTTAGTTTCTCCCGGGCACGCTAATGAGCCAAACAGGATTCACAATGGATCTGAGATTAGCACGCAGAAGTAGGGATGTTCTGACCCGACTGTGGTTTCAGTTTGCTAGTCTGGAGTCTATACCCTGAAGGAAGGCACGTGTCTCTCTGGTTCTCAAACAGAGAACCAATAAACAATTGCAAAATTCATCTGCATGACTCTCACACCCTACTCACCTGCCCTTGATCTGTCTCCAGGGTGCACTGCCAGCATCTTCCTGACTCAGGTGAAGGGCCAGGATACGCAGGAAGATCTGAAAGGAATTGGCCAAGCGGTCCAGCTGCGTGTGAATGCTGGAGCTGACAGACGCAGGGCTACAGCAGCTCTTGGCCTGCTGAAACAGAGACAGAGAAGTCCTGCTGATATTGCCCTGTCCAGACACACCTAACCAGGGCACAGTGAAAGGGCCATTCTGTAGATCAAAGAAGAATTAGGAATACTGTAGAGTGAGAGAGCACATTGATCGAGCTTAAGTCTGGTCTAAATATAAGCATTGTCTCCAAGTCTATCAAATATTCTACAATATAATGAACATATTGTATTCTCTCATATATAGCAGAGTGTTGTGACAGCACTGATGTTCAGGCCCCATATCAGGCTGAGATATTGCTGAGGCAGCAATGGACGACCATTTGAACCTGCTTCTCCTGCGTGGCTCTCTGGAACACAATGGCATTGATGTTGTGCACTTACTGCTAACAGGTTTACTAACAATGTTGTTTTGAAACATACACTTCAGATGGGAGGAGAAACAAGCACATTAAGCAAATAAACACCCAACACATGCTAGTGTTAAAAAGCAAAAAACATGCAATTATTTTGCACCCAGCCATCACCAATCATCACCTTTGAATCACAGCTAGACTTCAGCAGCTCGATCACAAAAGCCCAATTATTCTTAAGTTGTTTCTGAAAGAACAACAAACAGACAACCTAAAAAACAACCATTTATCTTATCAATATGTTTATTTTTAAAATAAATAATATTAATAATATTTACAAAGCTGCAAACAACAAACAGACAAATGCAGTCTAGTATTTTATCAATATGTTTATATTTGGAATTAATAATATTTAGAAAACTGCAATCACATACAACATGCTCCACCTCATCAATGGATGCCAGATTGTGTTGATTTACCTACGGTGTGACGCCATTTTGATTGTGCATCCCAAGCTGTGTGATCAACCACCAGGTGAACCCCTCAGGGTCTTTACAGAGCCCGGGGAGCCCTGGGTCACGATCTCCTGAAGGTACCCCCTTCAGAACAGTCTGGAGCAGGGCATTTATATAACTCCAAAAAGACTGCAGGAAACCACTGCAAAATTAGAATAAGTTTAAATTAGAACCATTTGAAACCTGAGTATTTATGCAAGGCGTGTGTTTGTGTGTGTGTGCTCACCTTAGTGTCTAGGGTTTTGCTTTTATGCTCCAGTAAATTAAAAAGTAGAATCCAAAGTTCCTTAGTACAGAGGCAGTAATAATGATGCGTATTCAGAATCTCTGTTGGTCTCACCTAAAAGGGAGAATGAAAAATGTTTTCCCGACCTTTATACTTCAATGCATACATGCATGAATTACATTTACATTTACGCATTTGGCAGATGCTTTTATCCAAGCTGTCCAATAAGCAGCTTGATACCGAAGAGCTCCTCCGCCAGGACAGAGGGCAGTTGAGCCTCCAGGTCAATACAGGGGTGAACAGGACCTTCATCTATAGATTGTGATGCTCCAAAAACCTGGAAATCAACACACAACATATTTTAACATATTTTAACTATAGTTAAGGTGATCTCTGATATTGTTACATTAATCATACTTTAAAAAACTTGTACCTGTAAATAAGTACTTTCAAGTAGCTAGGGAACAGCACACACTGTTGTCCCAGATCCTCTGCCTCATATTGGAAACTGCTTGAGCTGAAAATGTCAAAATATATCACCTATTTTGAATAAGACATTTAAATATAACATTTGAATTTTAGTCATAAAAGAATCTCCAAAACTACAACAAAAATACCACGGCATTCAAACAATACATTTCTTGTCTATTTCCAGATGCTTACCGAAATCATGTGAGCTGAACTGCACCAGCGTCTCCAGTTTTAACACCTTATGTCTGAGAGGAAAGACAGATTGTCAAATTAGCGCCCCTTCCCGTTTCAGCAGACAACATGGCACTCCTCCAGAGCCAACACACCTGCACTGCTACCTCAGCAAACCAAACAGAAGTTTGGTGGATTCAACCAGCGCTGTTTCTGTCACCCACGAGAGTCGAAAATATCAACTGTGTCCCCCTCAAAATCTGCAGGAGCTGGATTGAGTTTCAAAAGAAGTCTAGAACAGGGAGGAATGAGGATAATGTAATGCACAGACTGACACAGATTCATTTCTGAAAAATTACATTCTAATACTGATTACTTTAATTCTTCCTACCTACCTACCTGTTGTATATATAGTATCTATCCATCCAGCTATCTCTT
Source organism: Botia almorhae (assembly GCA_036877575.1). Taxonomy (NCBI): domain Eukaryota; kingdom Metazoa; phylum Chordata; class Actinopteri; order Cypriniformes; family Botiidae; genus Botia; species Botia almorhae. Next base: position 32,663 of record JAZGTJ010001018.1, read on the forward strand.
ATGTATTATGTATCTCTAGCATCTAGCTATCTGTCTATCTATCTCTTTATGTATTTATCTCTAGTATCCATTTATCCATCCATCCATCTCTTTATGTATTTATCTCTAGTATCTAGCGGATAAAATGAAGCCAGGTGAAGCATGAGGACCGGCTTGGCACAGAATCATCGTAATGATCCAGAGTTGAGTGGGATACGGGAGGGGTAAGAGACTGCGAGAACTCACACTCCATGTCAACAGTGTGGGACAGACCACTGGGTGCAATGCTGGATTGAAATAATAAATAAAATCAACTAAGAATAAACCGCCAATCTGACTGTGCAGTATTTAAAAGCAATTTAGCATTTTGATTTACCATTATTTACAAACCAAAGAATAGCCGATCAGTCGCAAAACTAAAAATGTGAGTTCAAAGCTTCAATTTCAGCAGCAAAGCGCTCAACTATGTTGCTCAACTGTTGTTAATAAAAACAGACAGACGTATTACTTTGTTAAACACACACGTCAAAGTTTTTATTTTTTACTGTATTTACAATATTTTTACAGCTTTTATTTTTTACATCTTTTAGTTTTACAATAACCTTCCAGTACAGCAACTCCTGCGACTTTGTATTTTCTTGTGTTGTCAATGAACTCCCAGTGACACGGTAGCAAAGCGCATGCGCTGGAATGAGCGGTCCCCCGATATTGCAACATGATTGGTCAGAAGTTCCTAGGTGGGTGGGACAAGGACTAACCGCAAAGCTCGTTGTGATGAAGGGTGGAAGTTATGCAGTCTACGAATTACGATTGAATATAGCAATCTTTAAACGAGCAAATAGTATGACAGCATGCTTATAATTAATTAAAGAAATCCCGTTGCCCTGAAAATCACTTCATCGTGTTGGCATTGAGAAACTGTAGCAATTTTAAATCGGAATTAATAAGCCGTATGAAAATTACGTTTATTGGTCTGTCGCACATTACTTCCGTCTAATTAAAAAACAATACATCACTGTTAAATACATTTAGACCCAGGGATATCCTGATTTCCATATGCTGATCTATCTCCACCGACTGTAGCTTTGTCCTTATCATGCAGATATTTAAAGCATATGTGTCTGTTCCAGCAACATGCTCTCTATCTGAACGCAGTGATGTCGGTTTGATCATCTTTAATTCGATGCTTGAGGCTTATCTCATCATATTTAAAATGCGGATGTTGAGATATGTCGGGATGTATACCAACATGTATACCAGTCGTCGCTCTCACATTTCGGCGTTATGTCCGCCTAGTGGGTGAAGTTTTGTTGGAGAGTGGAAAATGGCTTTCAAATGGACTGCTGTCTCGTTTATTCTCAGTATTGTTGCATTTGGGATCTGTGCAGCTGAGATCGCTTACAGACAGAAGGTAAGAAAGACAATTAAAGTCGTGCTGACACTATCAATTGTTTTCACTGACCGAGAGGGAGGAGAGATCTGAAGAGCGCAAACACGCACTCCACCCTTTAAATGTGATTTCGTGGTATGCCTATAAAAATGGGACGCATAAACGAATGACATTTGCATTTTTCTGAGATATTAAATTCACCGACAATTATGGCGTGCACAGGCACGACTGAAAGTACTTCTCAAATTTAAACACACACAGAGGCCGTGTCTCAAAGACTAGCGAGCTCCCCACCTAGACAGCAATTTTGGGCATCGTAATATAGGATCAATATAGGATTTTTTTCATACACACAGTATGTTCGAGTGCCACCCCTTTGTAGCGATTTCTTACAGTAAAGCGATGAGGGTATCCTAGAGGGTGCAGTAGACTGTCTTAATCTATTAGCTCTGAATAATTTAAATCCCTAATTTGTGAATGAAACGATTCATCGGTAATCAGAGCACGATGACGTCAGGCAATACGCTCATAATCGTGCAGGAACTCGCAGTATAGATGAGACGAGCCATCTGTGATAAATGCATGTTTGGGAAATGGGAAATTGTTTAGCGGCAAAAGTATTTACGTGCCTAAAATCCTTTGGCTACTGTATTTCAAGCAAACAATGCATTTAAAGCGACATTACCCTTTAATCCAGTTGTATATGGTTAAAATTATATGGTTCTGACTCTAAAGACAGTAGTTTGAGTTAGGAATATAATAAGTACTCGACAGAATGAATCCTGTAACCTTTCTCTTATGTGAGGTCTACAATTAGCATTCTTTATTAAGTGATGTACAGTTATGCCCCACAATGAGTCAAAGTAATGACTCGTATTTTACTCTTTATTGGGTTTCCTCCAAAAAAATTCCACCATTGTACTGCCAAACGCTCCGGTCCTCTTTATCTGAAGGTGCCCCCCATGGCTTCCCCTTGATCAATTAAACTGCTGAAAGGTCCTCTCCTTTAGCCTTTTCAGCACACGGCTTTGGAGAAATATAAAGTTATCAGTCGTCCTAAGCGATATGAGAACAGAAATAAGTAGTTTGTCTATAAAAATGTCCAGGTGCTTTATCAGAATCCCTGTAGGCCCCGCGGCTCCTGCGCTTGATGTTCGTTCTGTAGAATGGATCATCTTTATGGCAAAACCCCAGCCAGCCCCCTCCCTCAATACTTCCTCAGGCCCAGCAGCTCAGTGAGGATATATCCTGGCTTTACTGAACAATTGACTGGAATGTCATCTTTTGTTGCACACTGCAGTTTTGAGGAGCGGGGAAACTCCATGAACAGAAAAATCACAACGACTAGTTCAAACAGAAATACTGCTGCAACAATAGTTTGTGCTTTCATATCATGTCCAGCCTATGTGTATGAGTCAACCCTGTGCAACAGTGGTGTATTTTAACAGCATTATTTTTATATTGCTCTGTTACAGTGTTTAAGTCAGACTAGAAAAGAATAAAGGTAAATGTATTTTAAACTTACCTCGTTCTTTCTGTGCCTCCTGAACTCTCAGACCCTCTATGCAAAGAATACAGCAGAACCCAGATGGTGAGTGAAGGTAAAGTTAGATAAATGCATCGTTTGCCTGCCAGGAGCAAAGTGTCTTATGTGGAAGACATTTGCATTGAAGCCAGCAGATAGACTGTGTAGGAAGAGTCAGTGTGGGTGGTGTTATTCATTTCTGACCTAAGGTGATGGACTTTGGGATCTTTCTGCTGTGGCAGACAGGTAATGTTTAGATGAAATGGCGCATCTTTTCAGAGAAAACTTTGGTTTTCTTATGGTTTGCTTAAATGGAATGAAAGATAGTCTCTCATTATTTGTGAAACACGTTGTTCGTGCGTATAACAGTGGAATATGTTTTTTGTTTTATTTGGATAGTGAATCAGAATTGTTTTTGGTTAGAAAGAACTAAGAACAAGAACTAAGTTGTATTGTTGAACACTAAGGTATAGTGTTTACTATGAATCTGTAACATCTCAAAGGCCTAAATTAAATATAAGTGCATGGACATATATATTTCAAACTATAATATATGATAAATATAAACTATAATAAATATATAGATTACAAAATAAATACAATAATTTACTCCTCATTAGTTTATATATGGTTTATTATACTAGAAATGTTTATTGTATCTTTAATTGTTGATGCTAATAATAATTATTATTATTATTATTACAACACAATTTACTATTTACTACTGTATCTTTGCATTCATACCAACGTGATACTAACAAATTTAGCTCTATACATGAAATACGCACGAAACATTAATTGACTCTCCAGTTCGTGAGCAGTTGTATAAGTGAATACATCTGATGCAGAGATTATTGTTGATGTCTTTTCGATACAATCATTGCTTTGTTTGTGTTGCCTGTTAACCGAGTCTTGAAACCTGTTCCTCCGAGAAGACTAAAACAAATCTACGTTTAAGTTTCTTTGTTTTATATCGCTTTCTTTTTTAAATAACTGAGACCTGTTTGATTGGTAGATGCGGGGTTATTTTTCCATGCAAAGCTGTCATTGTTGTTTTGAACTTAGGTTTGTGGTGACATGCAGTAATCGTTTTGGGACGCCATAATATCACCTAATATCTCTTTATTTAATTTGATTTTTTTATTTGATTTTGTTTACGCTTTTTGATAGTTTAAAAATGCAGATGTAGGTGTTTCTATAATTGTCTAGGAGCACTTTAAAATTTCATTCCTTTAACATGCCTGTCCAATTGGCCCACATTTAGCAGTACATGTGTTTTATGACCATTTAATAGGCCAGTTAAAGTGTCATACTAACATTGAACTTAAGCTGAATATATTCTTGAAATAATGCGATTCAATTTCAGTGGGGGCACTTGTACGACTGTATTTTTTTGTTCTGACCCAGCAGTAATACCCCTCCAACCAATCAATGCAATTCAACCAGTCATCAGCTGTTTTGAACTGTTGAAAAGGCTTCAGTAAATGTATGTATTTAAAAAAGAGTGCCCACAGCTCTTAATTGTTACCTTTGCGAATGACGGGGCATAGATTGGAGAGCTGTGCTGCTGCTGTTGCCCACACGCTGCTGCAGTGACGCCGTGTGACCACCGGAGGGCAGCGCGGGACCGAATCGCGGTACATCCGCTGGCCGTGCAACACGGACTACAGTTCATCTCACGGGTCACCGCATATTTTAAACAGCCTTTATTACCCAGACCCCCGGTTTCTTTCCTCCTCGTTTCTAAATCCGTTTACTGAGGGTCTTTTATAAGCAGAATGTGAAAAGTGCTGACTGCTATTCCCGTTTTGAGGATATCTGACTTTCATCAAATTACAGTTGGGTTTTTGAATATTTCATATTTGATCAAAAGGTCTTTACAAGCTACACATTTGCACACATGGGGCGCAATCAATTTTTAAAACGCCATCATTATGCACACAGTGACCGACAAAGCCTCGTTTAATTCAGCTGTTTATTAAGAAACCTTAACACCTTTTCACTTTCAATATTTCAAAGGCCTCTAAAGCGTTCTTTAATGCAAGTGTAGATATACAGCACATATCATAAGACTATTGTGATATTAAGTGTGGGGCTTGCATGTACACTGATTAAAATGTATGCACTGCGGTTGCTAATGAACTGAGCCCCAGATTAACAGGGAACGTTCTTAGAACATTGGCTAATGTTCTCTAAAAGTTCTCTCAAAGTTATCAAAAACGTTTTTGCAGTAATGTTAGTTAAAAGTTTTTTGTGTCATGTATCAAAACTTTCTTATGAACAAACAATATTGTTATTACAACAGCTAAAAAAAATGGCTTTTTAAACATTCCTAGAACTTTCAAAAGTAACTTGTTGAAACATTGCGGAAATATTACAACCATAATTGTTATCTGGGGCCATTCTGTCATTGCCATTCTGTCCCCTATTTAACCCCATCTCAAACACTTTAAAATGGCCAGCCTAGGACAGAGGCCAATATTGGCCTTGGCTGTACCTTGACTAATGAATAATTCATCTGTTTGACCTTTAGCTGAAATTTATTGGAGGGTGAAGGCGTCATGCTGGCCCGCCTGCTGCCTGGCCCAGCTTGAGCTCTGTTCCCCTCTTGGTCATGTCCCCTTCTATATCCTCACCAACCCTTGCTGTCGCCAAGAGAGGTGTGAGGACACAAAATGTCTTGACCATCAAAGTTCCTCGCCGTGTCTCGGTCTTCTGTTTTGACTTGGTTTGAAGGTCAGGTTTGTTACGTCTACCTGCATTAAACGTAACCTCTGATGGGCCACGAGGTCCATATTGTGGGATCTGCCTCTCGCTGTATATCCACATTATCTGCTACACGACTACAGCATGAAACATATTGAATGTAAACGCACATCACGCATGCCACTAGCATGAAGAATGACAGTGAGTAATCTCTCTGAAACTGTTGCGCGTTTGTAGAACTGCGTTCGTTTTCAATTAATCCTCCATCCTGTCCTTCCATCAGTCCCACGAGCTTCAGAAATGGCTGACTGCACTGTTTTACCTGTCGCCTTAGGCTGGTGCTAAATGTCAATGACATTAAATTCTCTTTGTTAAATCCAATTTAATTGTGTCACTGGTGATTTTGGTCCTCAGCTGACCAAATATGTTAAGTCTTGCTCATTCCATTTCTCTTAGCTTGCGTTCTCACGTGAGCTAAGCTACGTTTGCCTCATCCTTTGAGTTTTGCAATATTAACCTGACGTCCTCCAAAACTGCCACTGTTGAAATGGAACGATTATCATAGGGTAGAAATCCCAGTATACCGATAATTAGCTGAAGACATGCATTTGATTATTATTTTTTTTTAAATCCCCTACGAATGTTTCCTCACCATGAAGAATAGATTTTTTTCCAGAAATGCTTGTTTTTTTCTTGTTGTCCAAAATGACCCATGCAAAAAGTCGCCGTAGCACATTTTTAAGCGTAGAGTTTAAGACCGAGGATTTATTCTGAGTTGGAATAGGTTTTATATGTGGCATTGAGCTCCATGTAGATCGGAAGAATTGTAGCTTTCCTTGACATTTACTCCGTTACGCATGCCATGAATCTCTTCCTACATTCCCATGGGATTGACCGGCTGTGCCACAGGTAGAAAGATCATTTCCTGTCTTAATAGAGGGATTTGGCTGAAAGCATCCATAGCATATATAGGGTGTACCGCCACCCCTCTGTGAAGCAAATCCTCAGCTCATCTTCCTAACATCTTCTCATCATGTGGTCCGCTATAGCGCTTTCCACTTAGCATCTCCTTCACACCTTTCAACCACTTCATGACCGTTTGAAGGTCATTACGATACGTTTGTGTTTGTGTCAGGCAACAGAGCTGCTGTCAAATTACGCCTGCTTTTATTTGATTGCTTTTTATTATTTTTTTCCTTGCAAAATGATGTCACCGTTTTCAGCCTCTTTAGTCCAATCATAAAAGGTCACTGATTAATTGTGTTTTCTGCGCCGGCGCTATAAAACCTCCAAACGTGGTGGCTTACGCGCAGACAGGCTAAATGAAAACCTGCTGACGCGCGACTTAAATAAACAGGCGAAGACAGAGGAGAGTTTGTTTTTACGAAGGTTGTCTGTGTAGTCTGAGACTTGTGTCGTAAAGCTGTATCTGTGTGTGCCATAATTGTCATCGTAATGCAATCGGCCCTTTCGTGTGTGTGTGTTTGGAGGGGGGCCAGTGTGTAGCTCTTTTGTGCGTGTTATGAGTCGCTAATCGCCCTGCAGTGTGGTAATGAGTGTCCAAGCACATGTCAGGATGTGTTCCAGAGGTTTTTAATGCATTGTTGGGTTGAAATAGGATCTGTGTGTTGTGTGAGAAGTGTGGGCACAAGCACGCAGACGCACGTCGGGCAGATAATGGCGGCTATTATGAGTCTGAGGTTTCACAAGAAGTGCCAGAGAAGTATCTGACACCTTTACCTCACAGACGTACAAACGTGTGCACTGCGGATTCTGCTGGATAATTCATGTCTACGCTAATTCATGTGTCAGTCAGTTTGGATGTCTGAAAACCTCTGTCTATGGGTTTGTCATAAGAGGTCAGTGTTTGTATTATCTGTTCGTATAATAACTTAAAGAGAGAGTTCACCCAAAAATGAAAAATTCATCATTTCATCATTCCATCATTTGCTCATGTCATTTCACACCTGTATGACTTTACTGTTTCAGAGAAAAACAAAAGGACATGAGAGCAAGTAAACAATGGAACAATTTCCATTTTTGGGTGAACTATACCTTTAAGCTCTCAGCAGCATCTGTGGAATGACCAAAAATGTTTTTGATCTTTTGACCATCGCTTTAACAGTATTGCACTTATATTGGTGGTCTGAAGTGCCGAAGCTTTGTATAAGAATTGTAAAAGTACTTTTAAAGGTATAGCACGCAACGCTGGTGATCGAATCATTTACTTGAACTGTGCCAAAGCAACTCATGATAGTAACCCTGTAATGTTCGCATGGTTTCGAAAAAAATCGGTTGATTTAGACACCTGTACTGCTTAACATCACACATTTTTATATGCAGTAATTACATTAAGTGCTTTAACTAAAAACAGACTTCACATTTGTGCATATAAATCCTTGCGAATGCCTTGCCCCATAGACTAACATTGTAAGTACATTACAGTAAATGCGATCAGCAGTTGTTTATACAAATTGTGTGACAAGTTATTATTATTACTATTGTGTGGTAATTGACAACATTAACATGTTAATAAAATTAACATATTATTCCTTTTACGATAATAGATTCATTTCTGATAAAACACAGTTTGTGTTTTGTGTATGACAATGAAAGATAAAAATTGAATGACAGGAAGAAAATGAATAGTATCCTTAGTATTTTCTGTAAGGTTATTTTGAAACGCGCACGTGTGTGTGTGTGTGTCTGTGTCTGTGTGTGTGTATGGGGTGTGTACATTGTGGGACATAGGCCTCTTCTTTCCACACTGGTGAAGGGTCTCCCTGAAATCCTGTCACACTGCTGATATGTAACAGTGTTTCTGGATTAGCATATCATTAGCATATCATTACCATACGATTACCTCAGCGCAGTTGTGTTGGTGTGCATGGATAAGGTATCACCTCATCAGAGAGTTCCAGCTCTCCATACATTTATCTTTGATCTTTGAAGACCCCATGAAATCAGTATTAGAGTTTGTGGCTTGTAGTCCGTGTCAGTTAGATTGGAAGCCATCTGTATGGTATTGTACTCCTACATCGTCATTCATTGGTTGTTATTTTGAGGTGATCTGCATTGGCCAATAACAGAAGCCCCTTCTGCATAGTGTCAGTTCCAAATTTAAAAGGGATATTAAAGGGGTAGTTCACTTAAAAATGAAAACGTTCCATCATTTACTCAGCCTCATTTTATTCCAAACCTGTAAGACTTTTTGTCTTTTAAAGGAGCACAAGAGAATATATGTTAAAATACGTTGGTAAGCAAACAACGGTGGCACCCTTTGACATCCATTTGACATTGTACGGACACAAAACCGCTGAGACGTTTCTCATCTTTTGTGTGCCACAGAAATAATATCACAAGTTTGGAATAACATGAGGGTAATTCATTTTTGGGTGAACTATCTTTTTATAGGAAATGCATCATTACAGAAAAGAAAACAACACAGTTGAAACATTTTCCTGGAGTCTTAATTTCTGTCCTCTTCTTAGAATTAGTCTTTTGTTCTATAAAGATTGTTATCAATAATAAAAGGTAAGTCTCAATGGGCTAAAATCAACTACCATGTGTAAATCAGTGATTAAAAGAATGAAAACATTTTAGTATGATGGTCAGGTGGGAGGTGCCATGATGTCAACAGTCTACTTCTATTTGCTTCCATTTTTTGTGTCCTCTCGTATTCTGGGAATCATATCTGGGAATCGTATTCTTTATTTTGGGAGGGTTTACTCCGGTGAGTGATTTAAGATATGATCTCCCAATATGTTTCTATTCTTACATCTGTTATCTCAATTTTTATTCACCTGTTTACCTATTCATCATAGATGCGCCTGCCCTCTTTATCTGATGCTCAGTGTTGACGACTGCGTTTGAAACTTTTTCTCTTCTTATTTTTCTTTTTCCAGGAATATTTTTGTCAGTTGCATTCTCCTGTCCACATCGCATCCCATCAAATTTACAGACCAGGCCAGAGGTTGTTGGATTCAATGTGAATCCTCTGCTGGATGAATATATATGTGCTGCAGTGGCAAGGTGAGAAATTTGTGTATGCGCGCGCGTGTGTATGAGTGTGTATGCGCGTGTATGTGTGCGCCTGTGTGTGCGTGCGCGTGTGAGTATATGTACGCGTGTGTGTATATGTACGCGTGTGTATGCGCGCCTGGGTCGCATGTGAATGCACGTGAACACACAACAGTGCTGTAATGGTAGTGGGCTTGTGTTCTATTGTGTTCTAAGTTTTGTGATAGATGCGTAACCTTTTCTGTGCACTGGAGATGAGGCAGGTTTTGGCCAGGACAGAAAGAGAGAGGGGAGAGAACCACACACACACACACACACACACACACAGCATGGTGTTTAGCTCTGTCTGTTATTTTCTCTCTTCTCTTTCTCTCCTAGACGTACTTCCGCCGAGTTCTTCGAGAAAAGAATTGAGATATAAACGCGCTGAGGGCAATGCTCCGACTGAGGCTACAGAGAGACAAAAACGAGACTACATATCTGTAGGCAGAAGAGATGGAGGCAGATTTATAAACAGAGTGAGAGAGGATGAGTGGGTAAGTGAGTGAGGGAGAGAGAGGGAGGGAGAGAGAGAGAGTGCAGGAGTGATGCTGTATGCTCTCTGCAGGGTGAGATGATATATTGCTGGAAAGGCCGCATGTTGGCCGTGTGATGGATTAAAGCACTTTGTAAGAAAATTACAGAGAGCGCCTCACCACCCCCAAGTCCTGTCTTTAATAAAACTCCATGCACACACACGTACGCACGCACACACACACACGCACACATGCGAGCGTATATATGCGGGATGAAGCGGAAAGTGTGTAGCTCTAATAAACAAATCTGGACTCGGTAATGCATGTTAATCTACATAAATTTACAGTCATTTGTTAAGCATTTAATTCAATACACCTGAGCGCCAAGGAAACAGACCCTACATAATATAGTAGAGGTGAAAAATAGACCTGCCGTTCACAAGAGATTGCTTAAAAGTTTAAAAGTATGTGAAGCAGCATTGGTAACTCATTTTACTTCCTGCAATATTATGTATTTATATATGTATCATATAAGATTATATATTAACATTTATTTTAAAGCACCTAATATACCATTATCAAAGTATGACTCCATATACATCAACAGAAGTGTGGGCTAAGTCCTGATTATCCACTGACTCCAGATCTGCTTCTAGATACCATAATTCAACCAGAAGTTTGCAGTGGATTGTGGAGGACTATTACCCTCCTGAAGCACCACTGGCAACACCTTTTTCCGTGGGCTTTTTGACCAGGATGTTGAGGCCTTACTGTCAACAGGATCTTTATGTATCTCTATGTAAACATTATGGAACGTTTTTTTATTATATGTTTACCTGAATGTTCTTAGTAAAGTTTTTTGTTTTGTAGTGCTGTCTTTTGATTGGCTGATGCAGGAGTTCCATGTGGTAGACAGGGATTTGATTGGCCGGGCTTAGAGCTCTATAGTAAAGCTCTATTTTCAGTTAGGCTCCCTCTGAAGTGCACGAATGTACAATAAATAGGAGAAAGAAAAACCAACAAACAACAAGAAGGTAAAGTTGTGAGCAAAAGACAGAAAGGCTCTCATCATTAACCTTCTCTCATGCTCTCAATAGAGCATTCCAGCCTAGTCTAGAACCTTCTCTACCTCTGACCCTTTTTCCATCCCCTCTTTTGCTAACCTCTCTTTTTCTTGTTTTCCCTCTGCTCTCTCTCTCTTTCTCTCTCTCTCTCTTTCTCTCACGCATACACCCTCTATTTTGTTTCTAACACAAACTGCATCATCACCTCCAGATTGCAGGTCCACAGCAGAAACAAGAGTGACATTAGTTCTGCTCTCATATGTGTGTGAGAGAGAAAGCATTTACAGGATGTATGTGTATTTCACTGAGCTGCAGCAGTGTGCAGGGCCATGTCCCCACAGTGTGTATCTGCGCACCCCCGAGGGGACATGTGTTCCACATAGTTTACGATTATGGTTTGTGCGGAGGGAACGCGACACGGCAAACTAACATGTGAGGTTCAGAGCAACAGCCACTCATGGACATACGTGAGGCACAGCCCGCCTCATACGGTTCTGCTTCTGCCTCTCGTGAGCTGTGATGTCTTTGTTTATTTTGTTGTTTTGCCTCACACACTTCCTCTCCCCTGTCATCTTTTAGATCTGACAGCAGGAGCCGCTCCTGGCAGCAGGTGATAGACATGTCAGGAGAGTAAAATACCTGTGCGGTATGAAGCGCACACATACAGTTCAGCTGTGCCGGGTTCGAATTATTCATCACAGCCTGATCCCTGTTGGTCTTTACGCCACAGGATACCTCAAGCGTTAGCACAACCCGACTTCCTTTATATAGTTGTCAATTAACAGGTGGTGTTTCAGAATACCGAATTTAAAAGCTATTATTGACTTAAGTGCAAAATAATAAAACGCAAACGTGTCATCGTCTATGAGCCAGTTATTGATTTTTTGCCTTTTTGTGGTGTTTGGTGCATCTTACGCAGTGTTTTACAGACATTTTATCTTTCCCAGAAGTTCAGAAAACAGAGAACAGCTCCTAAAAATGTGACTTTGTGTCTGAGGAATAAATTGAATTTTTCTGTCCAATTCCCCTAATAAACATTTGTACATTCTATAGAGAGCTGGGCAGAACCAATGCAGAGCTTATGGGCCTTGTTAATACACTGTACAGGAATGAAACAGGAAGGAATCCTGGTATTGTTCAGGCTATATTAATGCCTATTGGCCTCTTGTTTATGTCAAACTTTGGTTACCATGGAATATTCATGCAATGTTCATGATTACCATAGCAAATAACGAAACACTTTAATAATGAATGTTGGGGGTGCGTTTGCATTGTGTTACACTGATACGCTCATTTATGAGGCTGAAATGTGATTATGACATTAAACCCAGATGTGATTAGGGTGTGATGGAGGTGAGCGGTGTTCTGATGGCTTTCTGAGAGCTGATCCTGGTCGAGATGCAGAGAGTGAAGGTGTGTGTAATTGATAATGACAGCTCTCTCCTGCATTTAATTGCTGACCATGAATCAGATTACTTTCTCAAACTGCACTCATTAGTGCTGAGAGATCTGTGGCGACACAGCTCGCACTGGAATCTGATTGGCCAGTGGTGGGCAGTCTATATATAGTGTGTAATTGTGTCTTTCATGTGTAGATATCATGCCTGATGGGTAATTACATGTTTTATATGTGATATTATAGAATATTCCAGCTAACAATTTTGGGTTGTAAGAATGTTTCCCTAACATTTCCATTAAGAAAAACAATGATTTTACAATAAAAATTTCTAGGAACATTCAAAGCGTCCAGTTTTATAGATGTTGTATTAATATTAGTTTTTGGTTATAAGAGCATCATTCAAACTTTTTTAATTCTGTAAAATTTTTAAAACATTCCACCAACAACGTAAGGATAACATTTTTGATATACATTATATATAACATTAGAAAAAAAACGACTAATACTAATTACTAACTACTGATTACTGGTAATTACTGCAAGAATGTTTTTGATAACTTTGAGAAAACCTTTAGAAAACATTAGCCAGTTGTATGTTACACTTTGAGGTTGTATGTTACACTTTGAGGTTAGATACAGCGTATTAATATACCGTGCTGTATTTTTACAGTATTACTGTTTTTTCCAGCCACTGTATTAGGGGGCAATTGTAACACGTTGACTTGCATAATAAATTCACTATATTCATCTGGAATCTTTCTGGGTAACTCAATACATCTCATAAATGTTACCCTTACAGATTGCACAAACAAATGTTTCTTAAAGCAGCAGATGTCAAGAATGTTTATAGTATGTAGTAATCTGAGTTATGAAGATCTCCCATGCTGTGCCTCAGTTACCAAAGGTCTCTCTCAGTCTGTCACCTGTGCTAATATGTTACAGGAAGTTCAGTGAGATACTGTGTGACTTACTTTTACAGTCATTTTTGAGGTAGTTTAGTCAGTCATCGAGTCAGTCAAGTCGACACAGTATAATATACTCGGAGGATGACATGCATTATATTGAAGTTGACATTTGAGCAGAAAAACAGTGAAGGAAGCCTGTGCTTTTAGAAAAACTCTCACAGTGAAGCTTATGAGACGCGAGCTTACACTACAGCTGTCTGCACTGTCAAAAATAAAGTGTTTCTCTGTAAGCTCTTGCTAGTTCCCGGCTAACAGGAAACATTTTCAGAACGGTGGCTGTAAAAGTTATAAAAAATGATCTTTAACATTAACATTAGTAACATTAACATGAGTAACATTAGTCAAATGCTTTTTTAACGTTATATATCATATCAGGAACATTATTCTGAAATTATTAGTAGAGCGTTTTAAAAACATTACAGAATAAAGATGTTTAAATAACGTTCCTTTAAGCAAGCAATAAGATAATACAACATCTAAAAATGTTCCTAGAACATTCAAAATAACATTTTTAATGTTTTTGTTACTTGATGAAAATGTTTGGGAAATGTTTTTGCTACCTAAAATTGTTGTGTTTGCCGAGGTATTACTATTAAAGAAATCTGAACAAAGCCTAAATAAAAAAACTGAATTGAATCTTTCAAAAAGTGCTATTAAAATACCATTTATTTTTATACATAAAATGTATTTAAAACAACAGTATATTATAAAAGTAACCATTACAACCCATCTTGTAAAATACTATGTGTTAAAAAAGTTTATTTACAAATATCAACACTGTAATGGTAGAATACAGCATGCCGTGTATGACAATTTGTGTCTTCAAACAGAAGCTAAAGGGCATTTGTCCAGGTTTAGTGGAGACAGCCTCGGTTCGGTCCACTGGTATTAGCATTGCGGCCGCATGTGACCAGACATGGACCCCATCCACACAGCATGGTGCTGGAGCTCTCCCCTGCCTCTATCCATCAGCACAGATCCCAGCTAGCCGCAGCGCAGCTCCCACTGAGCGTAATGGGGTGTGGGAGAGCCCGGGGAACAGTGTGCACTGCGCTAGGCTCGGCCCTGGCAGCATTATAAACTTACTATGTGATTATTGTCAGAGCGGGACTCTATCGCCTGGGGGTCCACTGTGATGGGTAGTGTGTCAAAGAGGGGAGTGAGAGAGAAAACATACTGAAGGAGAACGAGTGAGAGAGAGAGAGTGGGGGAGGAGGAAGATTAGATGGCACAGAAGACAAAGGAAGCGGCAGCAGAGAAACACAAGGAAAAGGACGGATAGAGACGGATAGCCAATGAAGAATCAGTTTGAAGGAACACAGTGGTGGGAAGAGAGAGGAAAAGAAATTAGGGAAAATTGTTAAGAGCCCGAGCGTGCCGCGATTGTTTTTCCCTTTCTTCCTGCACCTCTAAACGGCGGAGATGTGGCCTGTCTCTGGCGAGTAGAGGGAACTCAATTTGGGACAATTTACTCAGCAGTGTTCTCGCTGATATACCTCCGGGACAGAGAATGGGGAGAGAATGAAACTGAAGGAAGATAAAATCAGCAAGATACTGACACACACAAACAGAGGCACCACACATGATGTGCGCACACACACACACAGATTTCACTTAGTTAGCTTGAACTCTCCCAGTTGGCTGATATTCCATCTCTATGGCATTGAAAATGAAAAACCTTTGAAAGGGTCAAAGGAAAGCCACTGGATTTGATTTAGCTCCACCCTGAAGATGGATGTGGCTAGACTGTGTGTGTGTGTGTGTGTCTGTGTGTGTGTGTCTGTGTGTGTGTGTGTGTGTGTGTGTGTGTCCTCTGTCTGCATGGGTATTTTTACTCTTTCCTTTGACCTTTAACCTCTCATTTAATCATTTAAACCAGGTCTGAAAAGAAATACGCAATCTGACATCAGCCAGCTTTGCATATGGGCACTCAATTCTGCAGTCAGTTATTTTGAGCCAATCACCTAAGCCGTAAATGTCATGTGACTAATCATTCTTGAGCTGCCACAAAATTATGTCATCCGCTGGCTGTCTGATGGTACAACAATAATGCATATAATCCAAAGACCTTCTCTTGTGACTATCCTGAGCTTTCATATGATTGGCAGCAGACAGGGATTAACACAGCTGACAGGAAATGTTTTTAGAATGTTGGCTAATGTTATCTAAATGTTCTCTCAAAATAATGAAAAACGTTCCTGCAGTAATGTTAGTAGAAAGTGTTTTTAACATTATATATTATATATCATTATTCAGAAGTTGTTAGTACAATGTTCAGACATTATTAGTAGAATGTTTTAAAAACATCACAGAATTAAAAATGTTAATTTTTATTTCTTAAAACCTGGACCAACGTCTTAAAACCTGGACGTGTTGAACGTTCCTAGAACATTCCAAATAACATTCCAAGTAACATTTTTGTTCCTTAATGGAAACATCAAGGAAACATTCTTAAAACCTAAAATTGTAAATTGGGAAGTATCCATTTCATGCTTTTTAAAGCTCTCAAAAACAGTCTGTATATAACCCCTGGTCTGTATATAATGTGCTTTTTGTAGCTACATGGTGTAGGTACAATATCTACCAGCGGGGGCAAACTGAGTCATGCTAGTCATTCAAACCTTGGTCATGTAAGCTGTCAGAGTTTTAATATTTGAACAAAAATACTGAACATATTTATTTAAAAAGTGAACTGGGGAGTAAAATGGGGGTTTGTTCTGCATTCAACACACACACCACACCTGGACAGTTGGTATTGGTTGCTCTGACATCCATATTGCCTTCAATTATAGCTCCATATGCTCTTTGTCTCACCAGATTGGGAAGCTGGAGAACCATTTTATTCTGAAGGATCGTACAGACGGCGAGAGCTGTCCAGCTCTGGGCAGCATGTTAAAAGAACAGACATGGGTAAGTTTGTGTGATGACTTAAAATTACTATATAACACACTGACAGAAACTATTTCAACCTTTTAGCTACCATGTTATTATGGGGTCTACAAACAAAAATGTAATTGAGACGAATTACAGTATAATTAGGTATGTATGTCTATTAATCTTTTGTTGTAGCTGATCTTAGCCAACAACATCATGGTCATAAATTGATTCTCTAAACATACTGGGTTATTTCAGCCCATGATTGGGTAAGAACAGCCCAGCATAGGTAATTTATAACCTGTGTGTGTGTGTACATATTTTACCCCATCATGGGTCGAAAACCACCCAGTGTTTTTTATAGTATGTCTAATGAAAGTTATGAAGTTTCGTTAATATAAATTTTGTTTATTAAATACAAATCTCTTTATCCATATTTTACTGTCTCAAGGTTTTATAGTGGTCCACTACAATTTTTAAATAGTTGTGGATTAATTACATTTTATATTTTGTATAAAAATATCTAATTTTTTAAAAATGTTATGCCCTAACAGGTATAGACGTGTTTATATAATATTTTTATTATATGTCCACAGTCCGTTCTCTTCATTATAAGGCAAGGGCACTAAATATTTTACCACTGGATGTGGATGTGAAAGTCAGACAGTGGGCTTTTAAAGCTTGAAGTCTGTTTTAGTATGCAGAGCAGATTCTATTGATGAGCTATCTCACAGCACCCAGCCACCTCATACTGCTGACATAGCTCTTCCTCTTTATCAGCTCTCTCGTTCTCTGAGTGTCTCTCCTGAGCATAAAGATCTGCCTTCTCTCGTCTACAGTGCGCATGAGAGGAGAAGAACGAACAAGTGTGTGTTTGATCTGGAGAGAGAGAAATACCGAGAGAGAGACAGGTCAGTATCATAGGAAATGGTATCTACGTGATATCTAGAAACAATATGAAGAGTTAACCTACTTATTAGTTTACATGTCTATTAAAGACGTATCAAAGTTAAATCTAAATGATGAAGAGAGAGTTTTGCTTTTTACAGACAGCTGTGCTTGGTTATAAATGAAGTGAGAGTTGAACGCAAATTAAAGGTAGAAACAAAACGCGCGCAAATAGGTTGAATGATTTGGAACGCTCCAATAAATCAAATCTTGACACATCGACACAACTTTACACAGAGGTGTGATTTTTAATTTAGGATGGCGTGTTTATGCAAATGAGGTGGGGTTTTTTTTTTTGGACCAGGCCAATGTTGAGCTGCTGGGAGGGGAGGAGGGAAAGACTGACATGTGTTTAGTGTGTGATGATTCGTCCTTCAGAGTTTGTGTTTGTATGCACAAGTGCACACACTGAACCCCCTCCCCAAAACGGCCCACCCGCCACACTGCTGCACTGAGAAGGGTTTCCAAGGAAACTGTCACCCATGGTGAGGTCCGGTGAGAGTGAACCGGCTTCTGCATGCATACCTAAATTCAACCCCCTGAATCCTACAACGCCACCCCAGAGCAACAACCCCACAGTGAGAAAATTCTGTCCTGATTAATTGCACTAATTTGCATTCTCTAAGCATTCCTGTGTTTTGGGGATTTTTTTACCCTCTGAAAATTACAAGAATCTGATGCCTTTGCAAAATAATGCACTTTTGTATTATTTTAGGCCTGGTTTCACAGACAGAGCTTAGACTAAGCCAGGACTAGGCCATAGTTCAATTAGGACCTTTAAGTAGCTTTAATAAAAAAATGTCTTAAACAAAAAGTGCACACTTTTTACCAACATTACATAACAATAAAAATGTCTTTGTTTTTTAATAAAATGTGTTGTAAAATTGGGGATACCTTGTTAACCAAGCAAACACCACTATTGTAGGCTGCTTGCCATTAGTTAATGCAGTAATGTATTGCTGGTTAAAGCTAATCTAACAAGGTTTTTATATATACATATATATGTGTATGTATTATATATGTGTGTGTGTGTTTGAATATGTGGTTTATGATTACACAAATGTGTATAATGACGTGTGTAACAATGTAAACATGGCTTATAGTGACACTTCCTGTGTTATCATAAACCAAATCGCTCATAAAACATACTATACAGTGATGAATTAAAGATGTTGGCAGGAACTCTCTATTAAAGAGCTTTTATTTTTTTAAAAAGTGTTGAATTCATGACTTTGCAATGACCTCATACTGTGCTGTTTACTGGAGATGTGTAGATGTAATGCTGCACAGTGCACAGTTATTCCTCACTGAAACCCTGCAGCTGTGATCCTAATTCTGAGTGGAAATCCCTCTGTTAAAAGAGTGGGGTTTGTTTGTTTGTATATACAATTCATTTAATTGTGTTTTTGTATATACAGTCAGTCAATATTGTAATAGGGTTAGGGAGCACTTTCTTGGCTGTTGCTGTGTAGGGGGCAAACACAATTAGTCTGTTACCTGGCTAGCAGCCAAAGCCCTGCGTTGGGAGAGTTAGATTTATTCAAAATGTGGCAATATTTCTCTGCAGGTGATGGTGGGCCAGTATAGGATTCAATGGGTGCCTGATGGTGATCTTGCCTATGTACATAATGGAATATTGCACACTTCATAACTGCACTGTTTGTACTGTCTTCTATTTTTATAAATAGTATGTAAATTAGTATGCAGTATGCAAGGATAAATGTTTAAACATTGTCACGTGACCCCACCGCACAGCTTGTTTAATTTAGTGAGTGACGTCCAGTTATATATTTTGAAAATACGTAGCGTAATGCTTCAAAATTTTGGCAGCCCAATTAAATAGCGAGTCAAGGCAGAGTTGTCTGTCAAGCGGTGATGTTTAAAATTGTGGTTGATACAGCAGTACAAAGTAAACATACAGCACACGAGTGTCTTTCAAAAAATATTAGTTAGTATGCCATTCCGAACAACCCTTTGACACACGAATCTGCTTAAACAGGCAAACGCAATTAGTTTAAGTAACAACAAATTATAATTCTCCTGCCTAGCAGGTTTAGGGGTCAAAGGTCATTTTACATTTTACGCATCTAAACAGGAGAGATTCGAAAACCATTCCTTCCGTGGGATATATGGCAAGTTGCCGTGCATTACTTCCGACAGAAGGTTTGCTAATGAGCTGTCGATAGTGTAGACCTCGTTGTCGTAACTTGGCGTCTGAGTCGTTTATTCGCAGAGATACAAAACGCCTCCACAGTGAAGTTTTGCTCGTTTAGATTCTCAACCACATTAGCGGTACGCTTGGCTGAGGGTGAGCTATTATACGCGCGGAGCTCTCGCGTATGTTTTGCTACAGCTTTGAACCCGCCTCCACGTGTTAGCGTAAACAGCCATTACCGGGACAAGCGAGCGAGAACCGCAGCGATACTGTGTGGGAATGCTGGCGGTCAGGTGTAGGCATGCAGCCATGTTAAGTTGACCTGCGGTGGCCTCCCCCGAGCTCTTTCCCAATCAACCACAGTGCTAATTACGGCAGTAATTATGTAATTACCATGCTTCTGAAAAACATCCAACACAAGCTGAGAGAAGTCAGAGGTAACATGGAGGCTAGAAACATACTGGCAACACATACACACATGTTTTTTTTTTGCTCTACTGGAAGGTCTTTACTTTATAGATATTTGTCACTTTATTGATATGATGGTAAGTGCAAACAATAGGAAGAAATGGATCGAGAAAGGTCGCAAGCCAGACTCAAACCTGTGTCCCCTAAGTCTTTACACCAACCACTAGATCACATCTCAAAAAGTTTTTTAAAACACTTGAAATATAGCTTGTTTGGTGTTGTTTTTGTTATTTCCTGACTGTGACTTCTGGGGTAGATGCACTAGGTCTGTGACGTATGGTCCCTGTCTTACCTGCATCACACCCCCTGCAGGCACAGCAAAACCTCTCTGACCTTTTACTTAAAAACACTCAGAAATGGACCCCCCACTAGTCTCTATCTTAGATACAGGTCAACTCTAGAGCAAGACACACACACACACACACGCACACACGTCCATTTGTTTATTTATCATGCAGGGACTTTCTATTGACTTGTGTTGTTTTTAAACTGACCTCATGATGTTCTCTATCCCTGAACTCAACATGTTTGCATTTCTATATAGTTTGTTTTTTTAAAGTCCATTTGATGGTCCCTACAGTGTTGGTGATTTTAGGTTTTCCTATGTTTGTGGGAACGTTAAGTAGGCAAACCCTGGCTGTATGCGCACACACACACACGCTACATACTGTATTGCAATTATAATTGTTTTAATTGTTTTTATTACAGGACAAAAATTTGTGTTAAGATTTGCACTTTTTTTATATGATAATTTAATTACCAGTTTTTGCATTGCCATACATTGTCCAAAATTATGACATCACCCTCTAATTCTCCCATTGCCTCTTCTATCATTTACTACATTTTTGGTTGTTTTTATTTTTTCTGTCATTCTTTTTCTATTCTTTTTTTTTTTTAAGATCCCAGACACATCCGCAATCCGGAGGCTCTATAAGGAGCTTTCACGCTTTTTGGTTTGCTTTAGATGTTTAATACCCCTCTCTTTTGTGTCAGGGAGCTAGAGAGGCGTTAAGAGGCGCTGATAAACCCACTTAGATCCCTTCCTGGCCCGTCACCCCGGCCTGCCAAGATGCTTTAGCGGGGAGCTGATCTGTGACGGCCTGCCACTCAAACTGAGCACTTCTGAAAGCTAGCACAATAGAGCGCGCACCGCAACACAGAGCGTGGGGAACCCGCCAGAAGAAGGAGGGTGCACCAGAGGGCACACTGGATCTCCATCCATTTTTTTTCTCCTCCTTTCTTTCTTGTTCCTTCGTCTCTACATTTAGGGAGTGAGAATACCTTAGACCTTTGCTTCTCTCTCCTTGTATTCCTCACTTTCCCTGCCCTTTGACCTCTGTGTCCATTCCTTCTTTTTTCTGTCTGTCTCTCTCTCGCTCTCTCTCTCTCTGGTGGGTGACAGTGGGCTAGTGAAGAGTGAGGACAGAAAGGTTGATATGGATCAACGGTCTGTTCAGATGAAGGGACGCATGCGGCTCGACAGATAATGGGGAGAAAGAGAGGGAGAACGGGAGCTGAAAAAGAGTGACAGGCAGGCGGAGATTGACAGGAAAGGCTGTGGCGCACTTTCTGTGATCCCAGGAGGCTGTTGGGGGTAGCAGAGCCCGAAATGTCACCAGCGATATCTGCTGCTCTCGTGGAGTCCTATCACAGCACTGCAGCTGGCTGTCCTCGCCCTCTCTGTCTGTGTGAATGTGTCTCTCTCTTTCTCACTGCTGCCCCTTTACCACATTTTCTCCTCTTACCTCTCTTTTCGTCTGTCTGTTCATCCAGAAGTGTGTCACGTCTCTCAGTCCCTATTCAGTCACTATTTACCTCTTTCACGCACACACACACGCACGCACGCATGCACACACACAAACACACACACACAAACACAAATTTACTTATCTATCTAAATGGACATTCCAGACTTCTATTTAAATACACAGCTAGTTATAAACTGTATAAACTAACTCACACTCTAACCCTAACAATAAACCGTATAAACTAACCCACACTCTAACCCTAACAGAAAACTTTATGCATTTTTATAATTGATGTAAAACTTTATTTACTATATTTTTATAGTGTTTTTAAAAAGATGAACATCCCCAAAAGCAGATTTTGCTCAGATTTGTCAAGTTTTGGGTATAAATTTGTCCCCAATATTATTACCCACACACAAGCATAGTTGGTTTTAGTAATCTGAGCCCGCCTTTGAACATATGAGATTCACAATCTAATTTTAAACATAGATGTAGTTTTAAACCTTTAAACAAAAGAAACAAAGAAGTATTTTGATAAAAACAAAGAAATATTTTGATGAAGGTAATATTTACTAACCGGGTGCTATTTCTTGGTCAGTAATCAAGTAAGCAAATTTGTGCTATTAACCCTGTCAGCGTTTTCGTATGAAAGCCCAGATGTGCTTCCATTAAAGCAAACAAGGTAAAACGTGGATCATTAAATTTTGTACAAATTTTCCAATCCATACCAGCTCAATTAATCAAAACAAGACATTTAAATTAAGATTTATTTAAAAACTTTCTATTTTCTGTCTATTTTCGCCTTCTTTACACACAAACCACAACCTTTTATTTTTCTTAACTTGGTGTAAGTTTAATGTAATTGCATTGGTTGATGTCTGTATTTGCTTTGGCATGTTAACCTGTGATGTTTGTGTGGACCCTAACAATAACTTGCCAAGCTTTTATTTTTATACCTCAGAGAAATGCTGAAAGGCTGAAATTCGTCTTATCTGGTTAACGCTTTTCCCCTAAAAAAATCTGATTTATTCCCATCTGTAAATGTGTGTCTTAAGCGCTCTTGCATGACCGTGTATGTGGGTGTGTGTGTAAGTGTGACTGAATGTGTCTGTCACCTCTTAATGATGTATGTCTGGCCAGTGGAGAGGTCACTGTCATAGACAACATGGTCAATTGCTCTTGTTCCACGGGCAGCGTGGTGAACAGTCTCCCTGTAGACTCTGCCATTAAACAGCGCTGTGGCCCGGTCTAGACAGAGATGTATTAGCTCTCTATCATTCTTATTGATCACTCGTGTGTTTTGTGTGTGCGCCAAACAGAGTCCAACGAGGGCTGTAGGCGCAAGACACAAGCTTGTGTCTAATCAAATGCCCATTAGTCTGCATGCGTGTGTGTGGAACGCTGCTTTGTGTAGTCAGACAGACAGTGAGATTGTGTGTGTGTGTGTTTTAATGAAATATAAAGTGTATTGCCTCATTGAAAGACCTGTAATAATGACATCATCCATTTACATTTATGCATTTGACAGATGTTTTAAAGCTGCAATCCCTATCTTGCCTCTCTACCGCCATCTCTGTTGAAACATAACATTGCAAGTAACGTTACTTACTTTTCTTTCAAAGTCAAAAAAACCAAACTGACATTACCTGTGAAATCCAATCCAACCGTTCAAATTATAAATCATTATTATAAGCTTACAGTTTTAAATGGGGGCAAGTTAAAAGGACCATTTTAAGCATTTTAAGCTTATTTGTTATATTCTTGATCAACAAGTTATTTTGTTTATTTTTAACCAAACAAAGTTATGGATTGCAGCTTTAATTGACTTACAGTACATAAAGGATATACAGTTTACAGTAAGTACATGTCTTTGCTGGGAATCGAACCCTTGATTTTTGTGTTGCTAGCACTACGCTCTGTCGATTCAAATACATGAGTCACATCCTATTTTGTTTTGCATTCAAAAGAGGATCTTTAACTGTGGGATGTTTTGTGATGTGAATAGATGGGTGTGAGTATCACCTTTGCTGAGTGAGTATTTGTCCTTTGCTGTTTGGCCCAAATTATGTTTATTACTAGACTTTTGCTAATGGGTTGCTTTGGGATCTTAGCCAAATGTCCACAGCACTGCAAGCATCCTGAACGAAACCAATGGCCCTTCACATGAATTATCATGTCCTAATTAAAATAATAAACAAGGTTTTGGGCCTCTCACACATATTAAGTTCAAACCCAAGAGTTGTTGAACATGCGCTTCTGTTATAGATGGAAAATCTGGAACCGTGTGTGTTACATTAGCCAGCACAACAAAACACTTGACATGATCTGCACATAGACGCTGTCATTATTGTCATCTGTAATTTTGAAAAATATATAGTTTTCCTCTGACAGTTACAAACAATATAACAGATTCCCTGTAATGCATACAAACAATGAGAAACACACACACACAGAGGCGTGTGAGTTTTTTGACTTTGGAGCATAGCTTTGTAGTATTTTTTTTGAGCTGT
Organism: Botia almorhae; assembly: GCA_036877575.1. Taxonomy (NCBI): domain Eukaryota; kingdom Metazoa; phylum Chordata; class Actinopteri; order Cypriniformes; family Botiidae; genus Botia; species Botia almorhae. Next base: position 56,929 of record JAZGTJ010001018.1, read on the forward strand.
TTGCTATGTACTCACTACAAATTGAACCTCATAAGTTACTGATATGGAACTTTAGAAATAGTCCTCTTCATATGAAATCAACAGAATCCATTTGTTTCAAGTTACTGACTTGACTTAATTGGTTTTAATAGTTTGTAGCTACATTGGAAGAATCTGCATTTTTGTACAAAGGCAGTGGTCAGTGACACAAATCTGCCTGTTAAATGATGGCCTATAATTATCTTTCATATTCAATAATATTTGAATTATTATTTTACACCATAACATTTCTTAGTTTTAAATTTAACATCATTCTGTCATAAAATCCTTCAATCATTAAATTACATTCCCAGAATCCCTGATTTTCGATGTGGTCCCAGACTTTTGTGGCCAGTTTTACAGTATCAAACAACAGCCTTTGCTATTCCAAAATATGAAGCACACCTACAGTATGATGCTTAAAATGCTGTCTAGGTAGGCAACTCACTATTTGAATTTGAAACAGAGCTTATGTGTCTTACAAACATGAAAGAGGGAATTGCTCTTTCTCTCTCTCTCTCTCTCTCTCTCTCTCTCTCTGTCTTACACTCTCACATACACACACTCTCGCTCCTTCGGCTGATGTTAATTGAGTCTAATTGAAAAGAAAACAAAGGAGGGAGGCTTTTGTAGTCGTGCAGATCAGGCTCTTTGATTGGGCTGCGGTGCAGAGCTCGTGTCAGCTGGAGAGGACACAAAACAAAGGAGTCGTGGCCTGGTCATCTACAGGGTCATTAAATCCACCTTCACCAACTCGGCATACTTACCACATCAAAGCTCAGTGCTACCCTCAATCAGTGTGTGTGTGTGTGTGTGTGTGTGTGTGCATGGATTTTTTTAGACCCACACGGGTTGTTGCTTATTCCAGTCAGGAAACACAGGTGTAAAACATCTTAAATGAAGTGTGCTGATTAGTGTTCGCTGCTAATGCCCTTATGATGACAATTATGCAGATCAGTTTGTCAATGCTCTACCAGGGCTCCACTGTAAGGTTGTCTAGTACTTTGCTGTCTCTGTGTTTTACATTTGTTTAACATGTACATGTGTTGTAATGTCTTGCAAACTGTGATACTGTTATTCCTGAATTCTGTTAATTTAAACGTCACCGTGTTACTGTTATCTAACCAAGTAGAATAGATGGTTTCCTAATCAAAACTGCTTATGCATTTACAGCTGTATAATTTCAAGATACTCTTACCAAGATTAGAAATCAAACAAACCATTGTTTTTAAAGTATTTTTTTCTTTTTATAGTAAACAAAAGTAACTTTAATATATTTTATATTTATAATGCATGTGTGTTTGACACATACATAAGATTAAATATAAAAATACAGCGATAAATAAAAACATAAACCCATCCAACTATATGATGGTCCAGTAAACATATTGGCAGGACTCAGGCCTGTGGCTAAATTCACTCCTGAGGGGAAAGCCTGGCAAGCTAAATACAAATCTGGTAGTTTTATTTAATGTCATTTATATATGTTTCAGGTGCTGTACTGTGTATTTAGGGAAGACAGACTGATACCCAGTCGTAAAATGTGTTGTTAATACTGTGGCCCTCATGCAAGTAGCAAAATCTCAGCTTTACCATTATGCCAACTGGAGTGTTATTTATTAACTACTTGTTTGTTTACTTGCACATGCATGTGCATGTAGGAGTTCATACAGATTTTCAGCCACCCGGCTTCCATATCTAGAAAAGTGTTTGTGTTCTTTGTGTGTGTATTTTAAGATTTTGTTGCAGAGAATTTTTAACAACATTAAGCTTTGGGTAAGAGCATAAGCACCTGGGAGAGGACGTGCTTGTTTGTTTCTGATGTGTGTGTGTGTGTTTGTGTTCTCTGTGTATTCCAGAGCGTGTGATTACTCACGCAGCACTGCGGCACAACTTCCATCCGCTGTGCAGACGAGAACGTGCCCGTACCTCAACAGTGCCTGACTCGGAATCTGGCGCTGAGAGAGAGAGAGAGATGGAGGAAGAATAACAGATAGGTGTGTGGAGAGGTGACTCTCTTGATGAGGTGATACCTTGTCCGTACACACCAACACAAACTGAGGTAATTGTATGGTAATGATATGCTAATGATATGCTAATCTAGCAGCAGTATTCTATATCAGCGGTGTGAGAAGATTTTAGTAAGGCCCTTCACCAGTGGGTGGAACGAAGAGACCTCCTGATCTTACTGTACACACACACACACACTGTACACACAGTCACCAAATCAACACACACACTTATCTTTCCTTCTGATTGTAGGGTTTGCCGAGTCTAGTAGGGGGGGTTTAGAAAAGAGAAGAAAATCCAGCAACACTTCACCAACCCTCTCTGGCTTTCACACACACACACACACACACACACACACATCTGTATTATATTCACTTTCCTCATAGTATATTTATTGTTGTATACCCACCAGCTCCAAACACAAAAATATAAGCTTTTACTCAATTGAATTGCTTATAAAATTGCCAAATCAACAACGCACAGACTAGAAAAATATTACAGAAACGGGAAGACAAAATAATTGAAAAGCAAGGTAATAGTGGTAGAAAATAAATACAATATAAAATGCAATAAAGTTTAACTACACGTTTGTGCAGACAGACAGTGACTGAGCAGTTAAAACATAAATTTACCTGTGACAGATGTATGCCTGCTCTCTGTCTCTCTCTCTCTCTCTCTCTCTCTCTCTCTGTGTCTCTCTCTCTCTGTAACACCTGCTTTACTCTCTACTTTCTGTGTCACTTTCTACTAGCAACACACATGCGCGCACACACACACACAGATTAGCGGTGTGATGGGAGTCTGTGAGAAGCAGGATGATGAACTGATTTAGAGCTGTCTGTTTTTATCTATTGCATTATTAGAAGTTGTGCTGCACTCTCTCAGGTGGTTTCAGTCTGCAGCTTTTCACAAGTGATGATGCTTGACTCATTACTGACTGCCAAATGCTATTGACAAATGACAGAAATACAAAAAAATCCCTTCAGGGCCTGACTAATACAAATACTGGCTTGTGTTGTGACGCTGACGGATTTAAATGCGAGTTACCATTCCTTTCCCCCTTGTTTTCATCCGTACATGTTGAGTTTGAAGGAATAATCCTCCAAAAAATGAAAATTCTGTTATTATTTATTCAGCCTCATATTGGTCCAGATCTTCAAATTTTATTTTTTGTGGAACACAAAAGCCGATACGAACACGTTCTGATAAGAATATATACAGTATGTAGCTCCTCACAGGCTTTGACGCGCGTGAATATTATCTTTAAATCAGAAAATGACTGATCTCGCTCTGTTGCTGACACAAAATTGTTGCATGTACACCTCATGGGCTACTTTTATTTTTGTAGCATGTTTATGGCAGGGTTTTGGAGTTTGTTGTTGTATGGCGTGAAATGCATAAATATTCTCTTTCGAAATCTGTCACAATTTCTACAAAAACAATATAACAAAAGCATATGGCTTTCGGGGTGAAATATTCATTCAACGTCGCCATGGAGATATTAAATATCCACAGAATAGACAAAGTTTAAGAATATCGGATGGTCTGTGGGGTGTTTCCTCTGTGCCGAGCTTGAATCCAAAGCATTTTGGGTCTGTTGTAAGTGAGGAGCTGAGATTTGTGAGTACAGTGTGTGTGAGGAAAACAATCCCGCTGGTCTGCAGCTAGTCCGTCTCTGAAAGCTGATGTTCTGCTAAAAGTTTTGATTGGCAGTTCTCTCTCGCATACACACACTTACACAAAAGTACACACACCTGCAAGAATTCGTATTGGCACAGGGGAAGCTTTCCTCCTGGAAGTGAATGAACTGGCTTTAAAATTGTCAATGGGGGTGTAGCTCATGCGTTTGTAATGGTGTCAGTCATTTGAAAAGGATTTTAAAGACGCACTGTTTTACACTGCATGCTACTTGGTCAGAACAGTACAAAACACATTGGCATGTCATCTAATCAACTTCTTAGCCATTAGTACTAATTAGATAAATACCTTTTTAAAGGTACATTAGAGGAGATGGGAGGACAGGATCAACGTTTTACATTTATGCATTTGGCAGACGCTTTTATCCAAAGCACATTTATCCAACATTGCATTATACTATACATTGTTTCTAAGTATGTGCAATCCCTGGGATCAAACCCATGACCTTGGTGTTGTTAACGTCATGCTCTAACCACTGAGCTACAGGAAAGCATCAAGAGGATCAAGAAATAACCTTAAACTAGAACTCAAACTCAGGGTATATGCTGGAGCACTGCCCATGAAGCTGTGGTCCCAACCTGTGGTACTTTCTGTATTTGTCTGTTTGACCATTTTGAGCAGCCCATTTCAGAAGCATGGGGTAGGTCTACCTGTTCATACAAACATGGAGTAGCGTTTGGTCAACCTGTTTGTTCAACTTTGGCCCTCCGCTGGCTTCCTCAGCATGCTTGTTAGCTTTCATGTGATTTTGTGCATTTGTGCATTTGTGTACACATACATTGTGTGTGTGTGTATGAGAGAGAGAGAGAAAGACTGTGTGTTGCAGTATTCCCAGCTCCTGCCTCCCCCAGTGTGAGCCCCCTCAGTGGGTGGGTGAGGCTGTGGATTCCCCTGGGTCAGTCCCGCTGCTGGACTCTGGATCCATTCATCTGCCAGAAATCTTTTCTTCTCTACTACAAAGCAGCGCTGCTCCCCTGACAGTGGCTCCCCTGCTGCGCTGTATTTATCTATTGTGTTTAGTTAGGCTCATCTGTGCTCTCTCTCTCTCATTCTCTCTCCCCTTCCACTTCATCTGATCAACAACAGCGCACAAAAACAAAAATAAATCTCTGAACACTCGTGTTAAATATCAGATTGGCTGGGTGCATATTGAAGGCTGGCATTTAGAGCAAGGTCCCTTTTGTCCCTCTGTGTTGTGTAGCTATTGTATTAGTTCTGAGAATAGGTGCGGATTAATGTCTCTCTCTTTCTGACAGGCTCCGCATGGGGTTTATTTTGGAGCTCTGTACAGGAGTGAAGATAGACAACCCCCTCCCCACTCCAAACGCAACTTTTAAATGCACAGTTTATTAGTGAAAAACTAACTTGCATACAGTTTACTGTTTTACTTTGGCCAAATCTTAAAGCTGCAATCCATTTTTAACTTTATTGGATTAAAAATAAACACAAATCAAGTACATAACATGTCATCGGTCTCTTTACCTTCCCCCGATTCCCAACTGTGAGTTTATAATAATGATTTATAATTTGAGCTGTCGGGTCCAATTTCCTGGGAAATGCAGACTTGGCTTCATTTGCCTTCAACACACAATAAAAAGTACATGCCTGCAATTTTCTGTTTGAAACAGAGATGGCGGTAGAGAGGCGAATGTTGAGGGTTGCAGGTTTAACGGCTCTTTTTTTCTCCTCTGTTTTATTACAGTTCTTTTAAAGCAATCATAGAGAATTCAACAAAGAAATAGTAAGGAAATGAAAGTTTGGGAATGTTTGGGAATGAATGCAGCACAAGGTACTAAAGATGTTGGTAGAAAAAAGGTGCAGAATAAGGTGTTTAGAAAAATTGCTGGTGTTCATAAGCACACCAGAGAAAGAGAGAGAGGTTAATTAAGAAAGTTTAAAAAAGAGAAATGGGCGATCATGCTTCAGGGGTGTGTTCAGTCATACATATATGATCACTGAGTCAACCAGTGGATGAATGTGTTTTACAGATTTAGTTTATAGAAAAGAAGTGTATGTTGGTTTGAAACGCTCATGTATGTCATGTATGCGCTTCCATTCTCTCATGTGTGTAACTGTACAAAGAAGGAATATTTTAACCAAAACTATGTACATTTTTTTTATAAAAAATTAGGTTCAGGCAAGCTTTCACATTTTAATCCTTATAAATATAAACAAAATAATGATTCGATGTTTTTGTATATTACCTTTATCCTGTTTGTTGAATAGTTTCACTGTTGAAATTCCACAAAAATGCCTCTAAAGAGGCTGTTTTCAACGTGACAACTGTAGAAAATATATAAATATATAAAAGGGAACAACATGTCCCTCCATTACCTCCTACCAAACCTTTTAGTGCTTATTAACAAACAAGTCAGCCTCACATTTTTAACTGTTTTTTTAAATGGAAAACAAAAGAGTAAAACATAAACATTAAAGTGTTTTCACTGTTTTATTAAAAAATTAGAAGGTAACATTTTGTACCATTAGCGGCCACCATTTGTTAGGAAGTCACTCAGTCTACAAAACTCGCTTATACACAGGATTAAAGAAGGTCATATAGTAAGATTCTCCTGAGGTTGTCTCTGGTTTTCATTTTCTGATATTTGCCCTGCGGACCTCTTCATTTAGATATGTGCTGAATAGCCTGTTTTGATCATGGCGTCTCACAGAGTTAACAATTCACACCCATTGCTTTTGTATTGTTAACTTGGAACCAGGCACTAAAAGAGAAGATGGATGGAGTGTTATTTTGGAAAAGAGAAATAAAAGTGATAGTTTGAACAATCAAATAGAGCTATAAAGATTAAAACATAAAACTTGCTTCCTCCATTTTCTCTTTCTTTCTTTCTTTCTTTCTGTCTGTCTGTCTGTCTGTGTCTGTCTGTCTGTCTGTCTGTCTGCCTCTGTCTCTCTGCTTGAGTGAAGGTACATTTCAGTCAGCCTGAACTGCTCTCACTCTCAGTACAATGAGAGCTTGTGCCCATAATGGCTGCTGGAATATCAAGCTACGGGGGAAATGAGAAAGCAGCATCTTATGGGTTCATTCATCAAGAACTAATTGAGCACTGGCTTCTCTCAAGTGCTGATAAAAATGGAAGTGTGTGTGTGTGTTTGCGTTTGTGTTGTTCTGCTGGAGTGTGTGTGTGTGTGTGTGTGCGCGCATTGCCAGTGAAGAGCAAAGGAATTCTCCTCCATGAAAGATGTTTTCCTGGTGGAAGTGACTGTGTGTGTGGCGGAGTAGCGTGTGGGCAGAGGACCAATGGGGTGGTTTGGTGATGGAGGGGATGGAGTGGGTAGCTCTGCATACTAAGCGGGTCGGAGGCTATGAGAGAGGGTGGGGGCAGCATTAGACCTGCCTCACTGGACCTCTCATCTGGGGCTGAAGCTATTGTGCTCTGCTTCACCTCGCTGTATTGATTCCACCAGGCGGGAATTCTACCTCTTTTCTCCCCCTCTCCCCCCCTCATTCGCTCCTTTTAAGCTCTCATTTGGTTTCTGCCACCTTTTCCCTTATTTTTTTGCCATTCTATTTACCTGTCCCCCCCCTGTTCTCTCTCTCTCTCTCTTTCTCTCCTCTCTGCATCACTCGCCCCATTTTTTTTCTCCCTCCAGGGCCGTTTGACAGTGAGTCTTTGGAGCCTTTAGGATCATGTACACACACATCACCTTTAGCCACCTTTCAGTCGATGCTTATTGATTTTGATATCACAATGAAATAAATTATTTTCCCGCACCGACCGCTCTCCTCTTTTCTTCTTCCATCCTTTTTTTCATCCAATGTAATCAAGACCTAAAACCGGTCCTCCGTCGACTCACATTCACCCGCCTCTCATGCATGTGAGCATACATGTGTGTAAAACATCAGCTGCGCTTGTGTGAGGCTGTGCATGTGCTAATTTGTGTTTGTGTATTTGTATGATTGTGTGTATTTATCTGTGTGGGTGCTTTTGCACATTTGTGTCTCTCAGGAATGTGTATATGTGCTAATGTGTATCGGTGTGTGCGCGTGGGGATGTTTGCAATGCATGTGTGGCTACAGAAGGTGCGTTATTGTGCGTGCATGCTAATGTTTTTTCTGTAAGTGTGTTTGTGTGTCTGTAAGGGATGTATGTGTGAAGTCTTTGTGTGTATGAGAATACGTGAGTGTTTGTGTGTGTGTGTGTGCGTCTGCCTTCGTTTGTTCTATTACTGGTTCTATTATATCTTAAATGTGAAATGGATCTCATTTGATATGATGTCAATATGATATTGATTTCAAGTCCTTTTCCTGTTTGAAGATGTGAGTGTATTTATATATATATATATGAAAAGACCTGTAATTGAATAAGCTTTTGGTGATTGTGTCATTTCAGATTAAAAAAGAAAACAAAGACTTTCTTACTTTCATAACTAGTGACACTCATTACAGCTACAATTGTGTATTATTACACATCATAAATTTATGCGCAAGCAATAGATTACAGAATAGATTAATCAGCTAATGGAGAGAAAGAGACAGTGGCATTTAGTGGATGTTTGATGTCCCATTTTTTCCCCCCTTTTTTTAAAGAGGCATATAGAACAATATTATCATTATGGACAATAAACCAATATTTTGGTCTTATACTAACATAACACACACAAATCTCATTGTTAAAAAATTATAACTGCAGTAATACAGTAATAAGCTACTCAGCTGTTGATGTTAATAGTCTTGGTAGGTAATAGTCAAATTTTAGTCAAAAATAGTCAAATAAACAAATTTTACTTGAACCAAGCTTAGTGTTTGTTAAATGCAGCCGCAGTTTATTTTAATGTGAGGATGTGACTAAATATTGTGTCACACAGGGGCATAGGAACAATTTGAGAAATTCCAGGGCTTGACTCATGAATATTCATGACGTGATGTAACAGTTACCCTGTAGTTCTTGCTGAAGGCAGATAGCTGCCCATATTGTTCCTAAAGTTGTCGTTTTGTGCACCTGGCAAATTTTTGTTGTCTTTTTTGCACAGGAGGACAAACTAAGAACCTTCAGTATGTTATGTGCCTTGTATGCTATTTGTGTTTGATCTGCCGTTATGCTATCACTGTGTCTGTGTGCCGTACCACTTAGCTACAAATCATGTTTCCAGGATCAGTACACACACACACACACACACACACACCACGCAGAGGTTCTGTGGTGTCATTGGGAGGTTGACCTCTGCCCTTTAGCATATGACACTGAAAATCAAAGCTGGATTATATTTTCCTTCACATGCTTAGTTGCAAAGCAAAACAGCAGTTACAGACAGTCCAGTGTTTGTCTTATACGTCAGTGTTAATATGTTTTTAAATACTTTGTAATACCGATACACTTTATAATACTCATCGTTAGTATTAAGTATGTGAACCTCTGAATATTTGCTGCTACAATGGTAGGGTGTTGCTATGCAGTTGCCAATGTGTTCTAAGTTTCTTTTAGCATGTGGCTATGCGATGTGGTGGTTGCTAGGGTGTTTCTGTGCTCTTGCATGGGTGTTCTGGTCCTTGCTGTTCAGTTGCAAAAAGTCTTCTGGTTTGTACTTTCGTGGTTGCTAATGTGTTCATTAAGGCATTGCTACATAGTTACTGCAAGGCCACAGTCTGTTGATTTCATAATGTGTAGGTGATCAGCTCATTAATTCAATGCCACTGCCACTTAAATCGCAGTAAAATTGCAGCAGCATTGAAGTGACCTGAAATGGAAATGACTCCGATCCTTTAAACATGACATAAACATCAAGTGCAGGATAAACATCACAACACAGCAGATATTCCTGATTTACTCTGTTCTCTTATGATTTCACAGCTAAAATTACAGAGGCGCCTTCGCTCCCACAATCCTCTTTAAACTAGCTTCGCTTCTAGACGTGTGGGTGTGATATTCATACAGTGCACCTGTATGAATTTGACTAGATCTGTTTATTCAAAAATTTAATTATAATAAATTTAAATTGTATTTAAAGGTACATTGAATGGAGGAAAAAATACAGGAAACAGTGCAGACAGAGTTGGACAAATAATGTGAAGGTGTCATTTGATGAGTGGTCATACACGATACCGCAAATCACATTCATGCAGAAAGATTCTAGGTCATCACCAGTAAACATCTACTGTAAATATTACAGTAACTATTGTATCCATTGAGACTTTGTCATGTTTTATTTTGTCGATAAATACAAGATACATTTACATTATTGGTTCTTAGAGAATGTATCTTAAATTAAGTTTAATGTCCTTATATTTTACAAAGTTTTGCTTCAGAACACATATGTATCTAGTTTGCTTTGTTTATGTTTGCTACTCACTTAAAAATATAACAATATATCCTGTATTGTAACATACAGTTCACCAATAAATGGTTATAGCCTCCGATCCACATCACCCAAGCACAGTTTTGCGTTCTGTCACACACGCACCCGCGGCTCATTGGCTGTGTTGTGTTTTGTCTGAAATGACACTAGCCGGTCTCGTAAAAATTCTTGTGATGGGGTTGAGCGTCGGAGTCAGCATTTTTCCCCCTCCTCTCCCTCCCCCCTCCTCCTCATTCCTCCCCCCCGCTGTTTAATCCATCCAGCTGCTGTCACGGCAGGAGAGCAGCCAATCTATCACGCCATCGAGACACATTCTTCTCACCTGCTCTGCGCCGCCATCGCATCATACCGGCCCTTTAATGAACAGCCAACATGATCCCGGCTGACAAGCAGGAAATGGATGCAATAAAGATTGTTTCTGCATGCTCTTTGCATTCCTGATAAATCACCTTACTGTTCGACAGACACCAGCCAGAGCCGGTCACAAATCTGATTTCACGCCGAGAGAGAAAGAGAGGGGCACGGGCATCAGGCCAGAAGGGGTCAGTTCAATTTAAACGTGGACTGGCTCGGACACGAAGCCCGTATGACTAGTAATTTTGCGTGTGTGTGGTGGAAAGCTCTGTGTGATAGACCTGTGGCACACATCGCATCATTTCTTTGGACACAGCAGGAAGCTGCTCAGCACACAGACCCACACCCTCAGCTTGAAGCCTGGGCGAGTGGGTTTAGTCAGTCAAGCGGACCTGCGCTGCCCTCCAGAACACTTTACTCTCCGCTGATGATATAGACACACATGCAGTCTGGCAACCTTGGACACACCACTCCGCTAACTGTGAACATTCTCAGAACGTTGGCTAACATTCTCTAAAAGTTCTCTTAAAGGTATCAGAAACATTCTTGCCGTAACATTAGTAGAATGTTTTTAACATTATACATCATAAATCACAAACACTATTCTTAAGTTCTTTGTGGAACAATACAAAATGTAAAAAGTTTGAATGACGTTCTTAGAAGCAAGTTATAATGTTTATACAACATCTAAGAAAATGGTTGTTTTGAATGTTCCTAGAACATTTAAAATAACATTTTTAATGTTTTTGTTACTTAATGGAAACATTAGGGAAACGTTCTTACAGCCTTAGCTGGGGTAATGAAAGATAAAGGGAATGAGAGCCAGGAAGGGCAGAGAGGATAGGAGAGAGAGCAGGGGGCGGAACGTGCTGGAGTTGAGGGAGAGATGCAGATCTCTGGGTGGGTAATTTATGATCTAATCTTATGCTGCCTGTGCCTGCTGTAAGTCACACTAGT